>MU684435.1:11296-21767 GCA_026770625.1 Nicotiana glauca
CATAATATGGATCACTTTGGTGCAATACCCAGCAATCATTCTCACACGAGATATTAGCGCACCAGCCATCATATCCATATTCTACCCTTCCCACCCCGTTAAGGTATTTAAATGCGATTAGTCTCGTTTTGCTTATTGCATGCTAGTACCCGCACCAACCTATCAGTCCTGGGGTGTTAGGACTTCTAATCCTAAAAGGGGAAGAAAGGGATGGGGGCTTTGCTTGGAGTTTCAAAGGATAAAAGTCTAATTCGTCATTCAAAACAGATACCAAGTAGGGGGAAAGAAGAATAAGACAAACCAAGGCTCAAAGAAACCCCTTTAAACAGACAACATATAGTTTAGCATGTCTTGCATATACTGGTTTTGTTTTAAATTAAAATTAAGCGACGGACGGATCAGTTTAACACATAGAATTAGATAAAAGGTCTACATTAGGCAACTTGGATCCAATTGTTAGGATCTGGAGTATTTTACCGGATTATTAGTTAAGGACTAACACAAACACGTTTTGAAAGAAGCAGAAATATGCAGAAGTTCATAAAGGTTTTGGAAAGTTGTGGGAACTGTTTAAAGAAATGTTTCAGAAGTAAAGTGCTTATAAAAAGGAGGCGAGAGTTTGAAAGTTGTTTTGAAAGTAACTTCAAGAAATAAAAATTTCAGACAGAGAATTGGGAAAAACGATTTTAGGAACGCGTGTTAATTAAGTTGCAGACAGGTTTGGACGAATTTGTTGAAAAAACATTGAAATAGTTTCCAGATTACATGCTTATAACTCGAGCGAGCTTCAGAACCTATAGGCAGGATGTCTACTTTGATTTCTTTCTTTACTCAATGCTATTTTTACCGTTTCAGGCAGACGATAGTTGTGTTATCCTATGGTTTGCCTTTTTTTTAATGCAATTCTATAGGCATGATTTCTGTATGCTTGAAGAAAAATGCAAGTCTATGGACATGATCTCTAGGTGATTCAAACGTTAAAAGCCTATAGACATGATATCTAAGTGATTCAAAGTAGTAACAGTCATATAGGCATGATATCTAGGGGATTCAAAGTATTAAAAGTCCTATAGGCATGATATCTGGGCGATTCAAAGGAGTAAAAGTCCTATAGGCATGATTTATAGGTAATTTAAAGGAGTAAAAGTCCTATAGGCATGATTTCTAGGTGGTTTAAAGCATTGAACTTATAGGCATGATTTCTAAGCGATTGAATAACATCATTAACTTATAGGCATGGTATCTAGGTGCTTAAAAATATTAACCTATAGGCATGATATCTACCCTTTTGTGCATTAAAGTAAACTAAACCCCTCCCATACCCTTTCACTAATATTCCCCGAGTTCTTGTTTTACAAGATTATTACAGAACCAGAAGAAAGAAAGTAAACAAGAAAATACATCACAGCCTATAGCTAGATCCGAGAAGCCTAATTCAATCTTAATATCCAATAACATGTGTTTCACCAAATCCGGGCTCCAGATTTCCAAGGCCTTCAAAGTGTTTCAAGGTTCCAAGGAGCCTCAAGAGCTCCAGGCAATGCTTACACTCTAAATAACAGTTGTTGTAATTGAGTAGTGCAGTGTGGAATTACCAGCCCTTAGGCATCCAAGTTCAGAGGGAGCTCATGGGTCCCAAAGCATGGCTTTCCAAAGAGGGGCAGAACTTAGAAACTAAGAATGAGTGCAAAGTGAGAGAGAGTGAACCAGAGTAATGGGTGGTCATACAGAGCCATGGCATAGACTGGCACACCCCTGATCTTCTGCTTGGGCAAAACAATTAGGAGCAGACTTTAGAAGTCAGACTTGGGCCGGGATGGTGATTAGGACACCACCAGACTTGAGTTAAGGCTCAGCACATAAAAGGGAAGAGGTTATGGGAATGGATTTGAGCAGAGGTTACAAGTCATGGATGGCAATGATAGAATGTTACCATGACTCAGAACTGCACTCACACAAATGAAGGTGTAAAAGGAACAGGGAGTCAGATAGGAAAACATTTACAGAAACATGAAGACAGCAGGAAAGCATAATAGATTAAAGGTGCAGAAACATAAAAGGAGAAGCATAACAGTCATAGTGAAGAATGCAGGATAGAAAGAGAGAAGTAAACACTTAGTTAGAGGCTGTTATTTAACTTAGAGGAGACATACCAGTTGCAATTTACTTTTATAGAATAGCAAAATAACAATAGCAGGTAAGTAGGTAAACAGCCAGTGAGTCAGCAGGAGAAAATTCAGAAAACTTCAGCAAATACTTGAGAGTTTAGAGGAATTCTAGAGTATTTCCACAGTAGGGAGAAAAGGGAGCAGGGTGCTCAAAGAAAACAGTAGTAGAGAAAGTAGTAGAGAAAGTAGTAGAGAGAGCAGTAGAGAGAGTAGTAAAAGTATATTTTGGAATAGAGAGGGTTGTGTGTTGTTATGCAGAATGTGCAGGAAGAACTGTTGTTCAGTGTTGAAAGGCTGCCTCCTTTTATAGTGCAAAAACGAGTAAACAAAGGCAAGGAAATAACACTTCATCCAGTCACATAAAGATCTCCCTTAGTTTAAGGGACTTGATTTCAAACGAAATGAGTAATTAAGGAAAGGAAAAATAATTAAAAACCTTTCTAGCAATAAAACAAGGGGTAAGTACATAGAGATTATTTAAGGCAAGGATCCCATGGTACACGGTTTTGAGAGAATAAGGAAAGTAAACCAATCAAACGGCCAGAAATTTAAAAATCTTTGAATGAACGTAGTCAGAAGGGGGGGAAGAGGTTTGATTGTAAAATCAGTAATAATCAATCGAGCCTTAGTAAACGGAGATTGGGATTAATCACGAGTTGGCAGAATCATTTAGAAAGAAAAACACTTGCATATAAAGCATACCAGTATCAAACAAAGAGAGAGGGCAGGCATAGGAAGTTTCAAATCACAAGCAGAAGAATTCCAATTTAATTATTAACTCGGCGGCATGAGTTCGAGTGAGCCCAGGGTTTTAGAGTAGAACCCTAGAACCAAAAACTCGCAAAAAATCCCAAACATAGGGTTTCAGCTCGAGTAGGATACAGAAAAGAGAAGGCAAGCCCTCATAACAAAACATATAGAACTCTTACAGAGTTCCATGAGAAAGCACACAGATACACATAGCAAATCAGAAACAGTAGAGTGAAAAATTTTAAAGAACAAGTTTAAAAGAAAGCTTAGAACTCAAATAAGTTCAGAAGATAAGAGAGGTGACACAGAACTTAGGAAGCAGTAAAAACACAAGTTCAGAAACCCAAACGAATCCAGTAAAGGAAAACAATCTCAATAGGAGAAATAGTAAAAGAACATGCGAGGCAGACATGTAAGCATACTTGTAGAAAAACCAGTAGAAGCAATAACAGAGCAAAGATAGGGAAACATGCATATTAATGGCAAATCAAGTAAAAACACATAAGACATGACATGAACAGATAGATTCGCCTAAAGAAAGAAGAAGAAGAAGAGTCGTTTTTTAAGATTTTGAAAACCCTAAATTGAACAGACTAAAAAAATAGGGAAAAGTATCCAGTACTCAAGTAGAACACAGATCTGTCAGAGATCTAAGAAAACAAAGGAAGAAAGAAACTCGAACAAGCCCTTTTTAGGGTTTCTCAGAAACCGTAGGAACAAGAAGGCTTGGAAAGATCTGGTCTTGAACAAGTCTGGACCACGGCTGGCCCTTCAAAGATTGAACATGCTGGAACGGAGCCGGAGAAACCAAAAGAACTCAGATCGGCGGAGGATCTGAATAGGCTTTGTTGAAATCGAGCCTCAAAACCTCGAACAACCACGATTTGGGGGTACAGGTCGTCCATGGCCTGGGAAGTCATGGACGCCGGTGGATTTGGTCGGAGAGGACGTTAATGGCGGCTAGGTTTTTGAGTGTTAGAGAGAGTATGAGAGATGAGGGAGTTTGAGGGCGGCTGTTTGGATAGAATGAATTAGGGTTAGGGTAGTTGTGAAATTAAAAAGGAAAGGAGAAATGGTGGCGGTTGGTCAAAATGATCAACGGCCTTGATTGAATGGGGCGACCGGGCGGGTTAGGTGAATTGGGTTTGGGGCAGGTCCAAATCAAAGAGTGGGTCGTTTAATTGGGTGTAATTGAGGTGCAGAATTGGGCTACAATTGAAAGCCATTTGAGGACAAAATTGAAATAGCCATTTTTCCCTTTTGAATTTATAAAAATAGTAAAAGATGTTAAAAATCAAATTAAAAGCATTGCGTTAGCAAACCATATGTGAGTATTAATTTAAAAATATTGGTATTGATTTTGTAATTAAAATTGCTATTAAATCTGGAAATGGGCTAAAATTGCAATTTCATGCAATTTAGTTTTAAAAATACCAAATGGACTCGTAAAATTATACAAAAATCATGTAAATTATGTTTTTATGCACAATGTCATAATAAAATAAACTATTCTCCAAAATGGCATGCTTTTGGGAATAAATATTGGGATTTATGGTGTAAAAATAGGCCCTAAATTAGTTTTAAAATCCTTTAAAAATGCCACAATCTTTTGGGATGCTCATATATGCATACATATGCTATTTTGATAGTATTTTGAGTATAAAAATATATAGGGAAAAATTGGGTATCAACAGCTGCCCCTCTTTAACCGAGGAGGATGAAAGAGTTCTCGGGTAAAGATAAGATGGCCAATTTTGACCGGAAACGGCGATTGTAAAAGAATTTTGACCGCCCTCTGGTTTCTGAGCTGCCTACATATCCCTGGTTTTATAGGAATCTGGACATATGTAGTTCAGGAACCATTGACGGAATATGCCGATGGAGATTTGAAAAGATGGACGCGATGGTCTAGTTTGAGAAAGGTTTCGAGGCCTAACAGGTTGCGGAGAACCGGAGCAGGATTGCTCCTGCTGAGATGGTCGTTTGCTAGCTGGTGTACCTATAAATGAGCAATGTGCGCATATATTGTGCATAATTTAAACTTGATGCAAGTTCCCGTTAGACCATGAATACTGTCTTCGGACGGATAGGATGACGTCCTCGGACCATGACGTCCTAGGTCATGAAGAGCATAAAAGTAAGGATTCGCAGGCCATGAAATGGTGTTCTCGGGCTATGCGGATGGTGCCTCCAAACTATGATGCCTTTGAATAGGTTGGCGATCTTTCAGCCCATGAGAAGGTGGCAATCTTTCAGCCAAATGAATGCAAAGGGTGGCGATCTTTCAGCTAGAGCGAGAGTTTAAAATGCAGGTGGCGATATTTTAGCCGTTCAAAAAATAAAGCGGCGATATTTTAGCAATGCAGGATGGAGACAATGCTTAGTCTTGGAAGGTAGACAGGTAGCCTTATGCAATGCAGATGGAGACAGAGCTTAGTCTCGAAAGGCAGATAGGTAGCCTTATGCAGGATGGCGGTAAAGCTTAACCTCGAAAGGCTGATAAGTAGCCTTATGCAAGATGGAGGTAGAGCTTAACCTCGGAAGGAAGAAAATAGCCTTATGCAAAAATGCAGATGGAGACAGAGCTTAGTCTCGAAAGGCAGATAAGTAGCCTTGTGCAGGATGGAGGCAGAGCTTAACCTCGGAAGGCAGAAAATAGCCTTGTCTAAAAATGCAGATGGAGACAGAGCTTGGTCTTGAAAGGCAGATAAGTAGCATTATGCAATTCAAATAGAGACAGAGCTTAGTCTCGAAAGGTAGAAGAATAGCCTTATGCCAGATGGAGGTAGTGCTTAACCTCGGAAGGCAGAAGATAGCCTTATGCAATGCAGATGGAGATAGAGCTTAGTCTCGAAAGGAACATAAGCAGCCTTATGCAATGCAGATGGAGACAGAGCTTAGTCTCGAAAGGCAGAAGAATAGCCTTATGCAAGATAGAGGTAGTACTTAACCTCGGAAGGCAGAAGATAGCCTTATGCAATGCAGATAGAGACAGAGCTTAGTCTCGAAAGGCAGATAAGTAGCCTTATGCAATGCAGATAGAGACAGAGCTTAGTCTCGAAAGGTAGAAGAATAGCCTTATGCAAGATGGAGGTAGTGCTTAAACTCGAAAGGCAAAAGATAGCCTTATGCAAGATGGAGGTAGTGCTTAATCTCGGAAGGCAGAAGATAGCCTTATGCAATGCAGATGGAGACAGAGCTTAGTCTCGAAAGGCATATAGGTAGCCTTATGCAGGATGGAGGTAGAGCTTAACCTCGGAAGGTAGATAAGTAGCCTTATACAGGATGGAGGTAGAGCTTAACCTCGGAAGGCAGAAAATAGCCTTATGCAAAAATGCAGATGGAGACAGAGCTTAGTCTCGAAAGGCAGAAGAATAGCCTTATGCAAAATACAGATGATGCAAAGAGTGAATAGTAATGAAATTTTCTTAGCTGACGGCTGATTATGATATCGTGGCTGTTAGGGATGTTAGGTGTAGATAGTAACTTTGCGAATGCGTGATTGTTCCTCACGCGTGAAGAGCACGAGTGTGTGAATGAATTCAATAATTTGCGACCTGGAGTGCCTGCATTCAAAGAAAAATTGTAAGTTCCGTAGAGGGGGGAAGTTAGTTCGTATCTCCTGGCCCTTGACGTTATGCATCATTGGGGTAATGTTGCTAAACGACAGCGATGCGAATGATATTTATGCATGATTTAGTATAATGTAAGTATAAATTTGAAAAACGGTTTTACTTTGAATGAACCAACAACTGCAACGTGGTTCAAAGACACGTCAACCTCGCTTGTTCTTGAATTTTGAGGGTCCTCCTCAAAATTCTGCCCTAGTTTACTGGGCGGGCGCTGCTGACGGCCGTGCTGAATAACTGAAGGCGGAGCGGCTCCGGAATTTTGAGGGTCCTCCTCAAAATTCTGCCACAGTTTACTGGGTCGGCACTGATGAAGAGACTAATAACTTGACTTCAGAATTTTGAGGGTCCGCCTCAAAATTCTGCCCCAGTTCCAATATCGGGGAAAATGGAATTTTTTAAAGTGTGACCGAACCCATAGGGTTGCCTACGTATCCCCTCTTAAACGGGAATCAGGTCAGGCGTAGTTCAAATTATATCATGAAAGAAAAGCATATGATCAAATGTATTATCGTTTCACGGCGTCTGAGTTGATTGGCTTCGGCCAGACTTCTCCGTCCATTTCTGCGAGAATAAGGGCTCCTCCAGTTAGAACCCGGTGAACCATGTACGGACCCTGCCAATTGGGAGAGAATTTCCCTTTGGCTTCATCTTGATGTGGAAATATTTTCTTCAATACCAGCTATCCTGGCGTGAACTTCCTTAGCTTAACTCTCTTGTTGAAGGCTCTGGACATTCTGTTCTGATATAATTGACCGTGGCAAACTGCATTCATTCTCTTTCCGTCTATAAGGGCTAATTGCTCGTAGCGACTTTTGACCCATTCTGCATCATCTAACTCTGCTTCTTGTATGACCCTCAAGGAGGGAATTTCTACTTCGGCAGGGATGAATGCCTCTGTACCATAAACCAACATGTAAGGGGTTTCCCCGGTTGATATGCGGACTGTGATACGATATCCCAATAAGGCGAACGACAACTTCTCATGCCATTACTTGTGCCTTTCGATCATCTTCCTTAGTATCTTCTTGATGTTCTTATTGGTTGCTTTCATAGCCCCATTCATCTGCGGTCTGTAAGCTGTAGAATTCTTATGTTTGATTCTGAAAGTATCACACATTGCCTTCATCAGGTCGCTGTTGAGATTGGAACCATTGTCAGTGATAATTGATTCCGGAATTCCGAACCGACAAACCATACGATCGCGGATGAAATCTATTACAACTTTCTTGGTTACTGCTTTGTATGATGCTGCTTCAACCCATTTGGTAAAGTAATCAATTGCCACTAGGATGAACCTGTGCCCATTTGATGCGGCTAGTTCGATTGGTCCAATAACATCCATTCCCCAGGCGGCGAACGGCCATGGTGAGCTTGTTGCAGTAATCGCATTTGGAGGTACTTTTATCATGTCTTCATGTATCTGACAACAGTGGCATCTTCGGACATACTGGATGCAGTCTATTTCCATAGTTATCCAAAAATACCCTGCTTGGAGTATCTTCTTTGCCAAACCGAAACTATTCATGTGTGGTCCGCAGGTCCCTGTGTGCACTTCCTCCAATAGTTTGGTTGACTGTCTCGCCTCGACGCATCTTAATAATCTTAGATCGGGAGTCCTCCTATACAGGATTCCTCCGCTGTGAAAGAAGTTGTTGGATAACCTCCGAAGCGTGTGTTACTGAGTGGCATTGGCAAGTTCTGGGTATTCTCCTGTTGTCAAGTATTCTCTAACATCATGGAACCAAGGTTTCCCATCAGCTTCTTCCTTAACGTGAGCACAATAAGCTGGTTGGTCGTGAATCTTGACCGGGATGGGATCAATAATGTTTGTATCTGGATGCTGGATCATAGACGATAAAGTAGCTAGGGCATCAGCGAACTCATTCTGTATTCTGGGAACGTGATGGAATTCCGTCTTTTTGAATCTCTTCCTCAACTCCTGTATATGATGTAGATAAGGGAGTATCTTGGAATTCTTGGTTGTCCATTCCTCTCGAACCTGATGTATGAGTAGGTCCGAGTCTCCGATCACTAGTAGTTCCTAAATGTTCATGTCAATTGCCAGTTTGAGCCCTAAGATGCATGCTTTGTGTTCGGCCATGTTGTTCGTGCATGGGAATCTGAGCTTGGCGGATACTGGGTAATGCTGACCAGTTTCTGATACCAGGACCACTCTTATACCGACTCCTTTGAAATTTGCGGCTCCGTCGAAGAACATTCTCCAACCATTATGGGATTCTGCAATGTCTTCTCCTATGAAAGCTACCTCTTCATCAGGAAAATACGTCTTTAGAGGTTCGTATTCTCCTCCTACAGGATTCTCGACGAGGTGATCTGCTAAAGCTTGCCCTTTGACTACCTTTTGGTTAACATAAACAATGTCAAACTCACTTAACAGGATTTTCCATTTGGCGAGCTTGCCGGTAGGCATGGGCTTCTTAAAGATATATTTCAATGGGTCCATCATGGATATGAGATAAGTGGTGTAAGCACAGAAATAGTTCCTCAATTTCTGAGCTACCCAGGCTAGAGCACAGCAAGTGCGCTCTAATAAGGAATACCGAGCCTCGTACGGGGTGAACTTCTTACTAAGGTAATAGATGGCTTGCTCTTTTCTTCCCGTCTCATTCATGTTGTCCCAGGACACAATCAAATGCCCCATCTAATACTACAAGATAAAGCAATAGAGGTCTCCCTGGCTCGGGTGGAACCAAGACTGGCGGCGTTGACAAGTATTCCTTGATTCTGTCGAAAGCCTTTTGACAATCATCAGTCCATTTAGTGGCGGCATCCTTCTTTAGCATCTTGAATATGGGTTCACAAATGATAGTTGACTGGGCTATGAACCGGCTGATATAGTTGAGTCTCCCCAGAAAACTCATTACATCCTTCTTGCTCTTTGGCGGTGGCAACTCTCGAATGTCTTTGACCTTTGACGGATCCAATTCTATTCCCCGACGACTCATAATGAAACCCAATAACTTTCCGGCAGGGACCCCGAATGCACACTTGGCTAGATTCAGTTTCAAGTTGTATCTCCTCAATCTGTTGAAGAACTTCCTCAAATCTTCCATGTGATCTGTAGCTTTCTTGGATTTGATGATGATATCATCCACATACACCTCGATTTCATTATGTATCATGTCATGAAAGATAGTGGTCATGGCTCTCATGTAGGTGGCACCGACATTCTTTAAACCGAACGGCATCATTCTGTAACAGTACATTCCCCATGGCGTGATGAATGCCATTTTCTCTGCATCTTCTTCATCCATCCATATCTGGTGGTATCCAGCAAAACAATCGACGAATAACTGCAGCTCATGTTTGGCGTAGTTGTCAATCAGTATGTGTATATTTGGCAAAGGGAAATCGTCCTTGGGACTGCCCGGTTGAGATCCTGATAGTCGACACAGACTCTAACTTTCCCGTCTTTCTTTAGTACCGACACGATATTGGCTAACCATGTCGAATATTCTACCACTCTGAGAACCCTGGCTTTGATTGCTTGGTAACCTCTTATTTGATTTTCAAACTCATGTCTGGCTTGAATTTTCTAAGCTTCTGTTTTACCGGCGGGCATGCCGGATTTGTCGACAACTTGTAAGCCACAATGGATGTGCTGAGACCTGTCATGTCGTCGTAGGACAATGCAAAAATGTCCTCATACTCTTTTAAGAATTCTGTGTACTCTTTCTTTTCTGGTGGTGACAAATGTACGCTGATACGTGTTTCCTTGACATTCTCTGCGTCTCCCAAATTAACAACCTCAGTTTCATCCAAGTTGGACTTAGGCCTGTTCTCAAAATTCTCGACCTCTCTGACAAGCTCTTCTGGTATTTCATCCTCTTCTGAATCTATGTCCGTTTGTTGCATTGCCTTGTTGCAAGTCACAGTCGTTGGTTCATCATCAAGATATGT
>MU684435.1:30222-56686 GCA_026770625.1 Nicotiana glauca
GTAACTTCAATAAATAAAAATTTCAGACAGAGAATTGGGAAAATTGATTTTAGGAACGCGTGTTTATTAAGTTGCAGACAGGCTTGGACGAATCTGTTGAAAAACATTGAAATAGTTGCCAGGTTACATGCTTATAACTCGAGCGAGCTTGAGATCCTATAGGCAGGATGTCTACTTCGATTTCTTTATTTGCTCAATGCTATTTTTACCGTTTCAGGTAGACGAGAGTTGTGTTATCCTATGGTTTGCCTATTTTTTAATGCAATTCTATAGGCATGATTTCTATATGCTTGAAGAAAAATGAAAGCGTATGGACATGATCTCTAGGTGATTCAAACGTTAAAAGCCTATAGACATGATATCTAAGTGATTCAAAGTTGTAAAAGTTCTATAGGCATGATATCTAGGCGATTCAAAGTATTAAAATTCCTATAGGCATGATATCTAGGCGATTCAAAGGAGTAAAAGTCATATAGGCATGATTTCTAGGTGATTTAAAGGAGTAAAAGTCCTATAGGCATGATTTCTAGGTGGTTTAAAGCATTGAACTTATAGGCATGATTTCTAAGCAATTGAATAACAGCATTAACCTATAGGCATGGTATCTAGGTGCTTAAAAATATTAACCTATAGGCATGATATCTACCCTTTTGTGCATTAAAGTAAACTAAACCCCTCCCACACCCTTTCACTAATATTCCCCGAGTTCTTGTTTTACAAGATTATTACAGAACCAGATGAAAGAAAGTAAACAAGAAAATACATCACCGCCTACAACTAGATCCGAGAAGCCTAATTCAATCTTAATATCCAATAACATGTGTTTCACCAAATCCGGGCTCTAGATTTCCAAGGCCTTCAAAGTGTTTCAAGGTTCCAAGGAGCCTTAAGAGCTCCAGGCAATGCTTACACTCTGAATAACAATTGTTGTAATTGAATAGTGCAGTGTGAAATTGCCAGCCCTTAGGCATCCAAGTTCAGAGGGAGCTCGTGGGTCCCAAAGCATGGCTTGCCAAAGAGGGGCAGAACTTAGAAACTAGGAATGAGTGCAAAGTGAGAGAGAGGGAACCAGAGCAGTGGGTGGTCATACCCAGCTATGGCATAGACTGGCACACCCCTGACCTTCTGCTTGGGACAACAATTAGGAGCAGACTTTAGAAGTCAGACTTGGGCCTTGATGGTGATTAGGACACCACCAGACTTGAGTCAAGGCTCAGCACATAAAAGGGAAGAGGGAATGGGAATGGATTTGAGTAGAGGTTCCAAGGAACCTGGTTCCAAGTCATGGATGGCAATGATAGAATGTTACCATGACTTAGAACTGCACTCACACAAATGAAGGGGTAAAAGGAACATGGAGTCACATAGGAAAACATTTACAGAAACATGAAGACAACAGGAAAGCATAAGAGATTAAAGGTGCAGAAACATAAAGGGAGAAACATAACAGTCATAGTGAAGAATGCAGGACAGAAGGAGAGAAGTAAACATATAGTTAGAGGCTGTTATTTAACTTAAAGGAGACATACCAGTTGCAATTTTCTTTTTTAGAACAGCAAAATAACAATAGCAGATAAGCAGTTAAAAAGCCAGTGAGTCAGCAGGAGCAAATTCAGAAAACTTCAGCAAATACTTGAGAGTTCAGAGGAATTCCAGAGTATTTCCATAGTAGGGAGAAAAGGGAGCAGGGTGCTCAAAGAAAACAGTAGTAGAGAAAGTAGTAGAGAAAGTAGTAGAGAGAGCAGTAGAGAGAGTAGTAAAAGTATATTTTGGAACAGAGGGGGTTGTGTGTTGTTATCCAGAATGTGTAGGAAGAACTGTTGTTCAATGTTGAAAGGCTGCCTCCTTTTATAGTGCAAAAACGAGTAAACAAAGGCAAGGAAATAACACTTCAGCTAGTCACATAAAGATCTCCCTTAGTTTAAGGGATTTGATTTCAAACGGCATGAGTAATTAAGGAAAGGAAAAATAATTAAAACCTTTCTAGCAATAAAACAAGGGGTAAGTACATAGAGATTATTTAAGGCAAGGATCCCATGGTATACGGTTTTGAGAGAATAAGGAAAGTAAATCAATCAAACGGCCAGAAATTTAAAAATCTTTGAATGAACTTAGTGAGAAAGGGGGGGAAGAGGTTTGATTGTAAATTCAGTAATAGTCAATCGAGCCTTAGTAAATGGAGAATGGGATCAATCACGAGTTGGAAAAATCATTTCGAAAGAAAAACACTTGCATATAAAGCATACCAGTATCAAACAAAGAGAGAGGACATGCATAGGAAGTTTCAAATCACAAGGAGAAGAATTCCAATTTAATTATAAACTCAGCATGATTTCGAGTGAGCCCAGGGATTTAGAGTAGAACCCTAGAACCAAAAACTCGCAAAAAATCCCAAATATAGGGTTTCAGCTCGAGTAGGATACAAAAAAGAGAAGGCAAGCCCTCATAACAAAACATAGAGAACTCTTTCAGAGTTCCATGAGAAAGCACACATATACACATAGCAAATCAGAAACAGTAGAGTGAAAAATTATAAAGAACAAGTTTAAAAGAAAGCTTAGAACTCAAATAAGTTTAGAAGAGAAGAGAGGTGACACAGAACTTAGGAAGCAGTAAAAACACAAGTTCAGAAACCCAAACGAATCTAGTAAAGGCAAACAATCTCAGTAGGAGAAATAGTAAAAGAACATGCGAGGTAGACATGTAAGCATACTTGTAGAAAAACCAGTAGAAGCAATAACAGAGCAAAGATAGGGAAACATGCATATTAACGGCAAATCAAGCAAAAACACATAAGACATGACATGAACAGATAGATTCGCCTAAAGAAAAAGAAGAAGAATAGTTGTTTTTTAAGATTTTGAAAACCCTAAATTGAACAGACTAATAAAAATAGGGAAAAGTATCCAGAACTCGAGTAGAACACAGATCTGTCACAGATCTAAGAAAACAAAGGAAGAAAGAACCTCGAACAAGCCCTTTTTTAGGGTTTCTCAGAAACCCTAGGAACAAGAAGGCTTGGAAAGATCTGGTCTTGAACAAGTCTGGACCACGACTGGCCCTTTCAAAGCTCGAACATGCTGGAACGGAGCCGGAGAAACCAAAAGAACTCAGATCGGCGGAGGATCTGAATAGGATTTGTTGAAATCGAGCCTCAAAACCTCGAACAACCACGATTTGGGGGTGAATGGAAGAGGGTACAGGCCGTCCATGGCCTGGGAAGCCACGGATACCTGTGGATTTGGTCGGAGAGGACATTAATCGCGGCTAGGGTTTCGAGTGTTAGAGAGAGTCTGAGAGATGAGGGAGTTTGAGGGTGTCTCTTTGGATAGAACGAATTAGGGTTGGGGTAGTAGTGAAATTAAAAGGGAAAGGAGAAATGGTGGCCGTTGATCAAAATGATCAACGGCCTAGATTGAATGGGGCGATCGGGCGGGTTAGGTGAATTGGCTTTGGGGAAGGTCCAAATCAAAAAGTGGGTCGTTTAATTGGGTGTAATTGCGGTGCAGACTTGGGCTACAATTGAAAGCAATTTGAGGCCAAAATTAAAATAGCCATTTTTCCCTTTCGAATTTATAATAATAGTAAAAGATGTTAAAAATTAAATTAAAAGCACTGGGTTAGCAAACCATATGTAAGTATTAATTTAAAAATATTGGTATCGATTTTGTAATTAAAATTGCTATTAAATCCGAAAATGGGCTAAAATTGCAATTTCATGCAATTTAATTTTTAAAATACCAAATGGAGTCATAAAATTATACAAAAATCATGTAAATTATATTTTTATGCAAAATGTTAGAATAAAATAAACTATTCTCCAAAATGGCATGCTTTTGGGAATAATTATTGGGATTTATGGTGTAAAAATAGGCCCTAAATTAGTTTTAAAATCCTTTAAAAATGCCAAAATCTTTTGGGATGCTCATATATGCATACATATGCTATTTTTAGAGTATTTTGAGTATAAAAATATATAAGAAAAAATTGGGTATCAACAGCCCCCTTACTTGATCCCCCCAAGTGTTCACGTGTATAAATCCTTCTAGTTCTTGTCATTCCTTGTGCAGCATCAGACTCTTCCATATTTGCCTTTCTCTTTCGCCTAGCTTTGATAACATAATCCTAAGTTATGGATTTGGAATTGAAATAAGGTTTAGTTGATACCGTCACTGTGAAAGGGGTGGCCACTTCTACCTCAAATGGAGCAGGTGTGGCTGTAGGTGGAGCTACCTGTACCTCAAATGGAACTGATGCTACTACCTCAACCTCTACTGGCGACTACGTTTGCATCATGATTGGAGCGAGTGTGACTGCAAGTTTAAAGTCGTCGCCTTCCTAAATAAGCCCGATTGATCCCTCACGATCCCATTCATCATCTGTCTCTATCATATGTACCCCATCACCCCCATGATCTGGGAGAGGATTGTTGAAAACATTGGGTAGAGCTTCTTTTGCCTGTATGACCTTATTGTCAGTTAATGTCCGGATTTTATCTTTCAATGTTCGGCACTCGTCAATGGATTGCCCCTTCATACCAAAATGATATGCACAGGTTTTGTTTCGGTTGACCCATTGAGATGAGTTCTTCACTATCATAGCAATAATAGGAGTGACATAATCAGTGGCCTTCAACCTTTCGTATAGCTGGTCGATAGGTTCAGCAATAGCAGTGTATTGTCTGGGTGGTTTGCGATCAAATTTAGGTAGGGGTTTCTGGTAATTTAGACGAGTTAGAGGTGAATGATAGTAGGCTGGCTGGATGTTATAAGTATGATAGGCAGTGGCGGGTTGAGAATATCTAGAAGATGAGGATTGGTATGTGGATAGAGGTGTTTGGTACGTGGGTGGAGGTGTTTGGTATGTGAGTGGAGATTTTGGGCCTTGAGCCACCATTACTGCCCCCACGTCTTTCTTTTTTGATATGCCTCCTGATTGTAATGTTTTGTTCGTGGCATGTAGTCCCCCAAAATTTGTTATAATCCCGCTTTTGATACATTTCTCAAACCTTTCTCCAAGTTTGATGATATTGGAGAACTTGTGATTCTCAATGACCATTAGCCTTTAATAATAATGTGGATCATGTACCCTAACAAAGACTTGTTCATTTGTTCTTCTTCTAATGCTGGCATGACCTTCGCTTCTTCTGAGTTCCATCTAGTAGCATAATCGTGGAAAGTCTCTATTGGCTTCTTTTTAAAATTCTAGATGTAGAAGACATCTGGTGCATTCTTCGTGATGAACCTGAACCGGTCCATAAATTACGATACCATACTCACCCAATTGGCCCACTTATTAGGATTCTGTCTTATGTACCTGGATAGGGCATCCCCCGTAAGACTTTTCATAAAGAGCTTCATTCGAATCCTTTCATCTTTTCTGACCCTCACGAGCTTATCATAGTAAGTTCTCAAATGAACCTTGGGATCACCTGTTGCGTCAAAAATTTCAAACTTTGGAGGTTGGCAACCCTCTGGCAGTTCCATGCCCGGTTGTATGCATTGGTCCTTATAACATAGACCTTCTATCCTTTTTCCTCCTTCAACACCCTGAACTCGACTTGTCCATTTCTTGAGTTCGTCAACCATGTTCTTAATAAGCAGGTCCTTCTTGGCGTATTCTAGTATATAGGAGATTGGTTGAGTAGAGTGAGGTACGGTTTCCACATATATAGGGTTGTTTTGGTGAGTGCCAAGGACTTGGGTGTAGTGGTAGTTATTGGTTGAGATTTGAGGATCGGGAAGGGGTTATGGTGTGTTCTGAGGAGTGTGATAGGTAGTGGCATATGGGTACTCAATTTGTTGATGATGGTGTTGTGGTGGAGTTGGTATTGGTTAGGGATTGGGATTTTGAGGTTGAGTTGCATATTGATGCGGTGCGGGAGGGTTTTATGGATGTTGGTTTGGTGTATTTTAGGGAGGCGCTGGGTTTTAGGTATTTTGTTGGTTGACATCGGGGATGTTTAGGGTGAGGGAGAGGTTTGCGGTCGATCAGCATTTTGATTGGCTGAAGATCCAATAGTGAAGGCAAATTTCCTAAGACTCGTTTCACATGATTTTGGTCATTTGAGGGAAGGTCCCTTCACTAATCTAGCAAAAGTGAAGGTATGCTACCGACCATGCCGAACCTGGGGACTATATGCCTCATTTTCTGCAAAACAATTGATGGTTAGGCATTTTCCCCTTACAGGTTCATCTATTTATATAGCAATGATTAGCATATTTGCACTTATTTATCCAAAATTAATGCACACAATCGTGGTTGCGTCCGTTGGGATTATGAAAAACCCGATGGACTTTTGGGTGAGGCTTGTCTTAAAGGGTTATTATGGGGACAACATATTACCCGACTAGGTTTAACCATGATACATGCACAATTTATCAGAGTAAAGCTGCTATAGAGGTCTATACTGGGACCCTCAAGCAGACAACTTGAGGGGTAAAGGCACGGAACCGTCGAACGCACCACTGATCGACTTGTTTTACCGCAAATATGCCTTTCCACATCTAAAAGGGTGATATATTTGAAGAGCGCAAACACTCATCAAGCAATGCTATAGGATTGATTACGCACGAGTGAAATATGATATTGAGCATGATTTATGCAACAATAAATAACATGTTTTCAAGTATTTGCAAGTTTTAAAATGATAAATGTGGTATTTATATAATTGAAAGACATTTACAAGAAGAAAACAATGAGACAAGTCAGTTTCGGGAAATAAAGGAAATCATATATTCTTGAAAAATAAGCAATTAAATTCAAGTAAAATAGTGAAAGAGAAAGGGTGCACAAGATAAAGCATGCCTAGGACTAATTTACAAAAACAAGTTTGTTATGGTAGGAGCCTAAAATTTCCCCAGCAGTGTCGCCATGTTGTCCCCCCCCCCTTCCTCCCGGAGTTCGAGCTTCTACATTCATCTGGAACAACTCATTTACTTTTGGAAATTGGGTATTTGAATTTGAAGAGTCGCCACCTAATGAATTTAAGGTGTGTTTGGGCACCTAGAGCAAATAACTCGTGAAACCGATTTGTGTTACCATAGACTTGGGTAAGGGCTTAAAATAACCTTGAGGGGAAGGTGTTAGGCACCCCTTGTGGTCCACAGTGATGGACCCCGGCCAAACTGTCACGCCCCAACCTTGGGAGGCATGACTGGCATCCAGTGCCGTACTGGCCTGGGCGAACTACTTTGTAACTCATTCATTCCTTTTATAACGATCGTGGGCCAACATGGCCACAACTCGTAATGTAAAACTGTAAGTGGGAAACACTTTATTAATAAACAATCGTTCTTAAAACATGATTACATATAGGCCATCAAGGTCTTTGACATACTGTACAAAATGAACCTCTATGTCTATAAAGCCTCTAAGATTATTTGACATCAAATGGGACAGGGTACTGGCTGACCCATAAGTATGTAGTAAAACTCTGACACGATGACTCATAGACTCGGTTGCACTCCGAATGAGGTGGAGTCTTACCGATCCTTCATTGAATGCTACTCTCATTTACTATGAGAGCTCGTCAAACTGATTGTCCATACCTGCGGGCATGAAACGCAGCGTCCCCAGACAAAAGGGACATCAGTATGATTAATGTACCGATTACGTAAGGCAAGTAAATAAGCATATAAAGGACAATAAAGAAACACGGAGTAAAGGAATCAACGTGTATGCCTAGATAAATCTGCAAAAGATGAAATATTTATAACATCATGCATATGCATGTAAATGTCGGTCTATATGTACATATTATCATCAAGCCTCTAAGGGCATTCCATCATAACATCTCAGCTATTTTGGGCAATATCATCAACATATACCAAATATCAGGTGGTGATGCATATAATGTCGTAACCTTTTCTCATATACCATATATATATATATATATATATATATATATATATATATATATATATATATATATATATATATATATATATATACACACACACATGTATATAATAGCATTTTGACATGATGACTCATAAACTCGGTTGCACTCTGAATGAGGTGGTGTCTTACCGATCCTTCATTGAATGCTATTCTCGTTTACTATGAGGGCTCGTCAAACTGATTATCTATACCTGTGGGTATGAAACACAGCGTCCCCAGACAAAAGGGACATCAGTATGAATAATGTATCGAGTATGTAAGGCAAGTAAATAAGCATATATAGGACAATAAAGAACCATGGCGTAAAGGAATCAACTTGTATGTCTGGATAAATTTGCAAAACATGAAATATTTATAATGTCATGCATATGCATGTAAATGTCATGTAATGCGTAGGTCTGTATGTACATATTATCATCAAGCCTCTGAGGGCATCCCATCATAACATCTCAGCTATTGTGGGCAATATCATCAACATATATCATCTGTCAGGTGGTGATGTGTATAATATTGTAACCTTTTCTCATATATATATATACACGCGTATATAATAGCGTTTGAGTCATGGGTGAATGCACATGTATAAATGAATACAATGCATAATAAAGTAAGTCAATATTATCTCTTGGAATATTATGAGACCTATGAATAAACAATAAGGTAATAGGACATATGGGGGATCAGGAACATACTTAGGCATGCTTGAATATCACTTTACAAGAACAAACAACATAGACATCCTTAACTACAAAGAGTAGAACCAGTTATGGAATATCATTACGTTTACGTATAGTTACGTGGATCATGCCAAAAGAAGGAAGGGATAGCCTTAACATACCTGAGCCTCTTCTCTTAGGATTTGGTATGGAATTGTTCTGCTTTCTTACTTACTCACGATCAGTCAGGTCTACTTACACAATAAATTCCATGAATTTATATTGAAGAACTCACATTTTTAGACTTTATAAACCCACCAAAGGATAGAAAATATTTTGTATTAAAAACCTAAGGCTTTCTCTCAATCTCACGTTTTTGTAACCTTAAAGTTAGGTGTGATGCTTGTTCCAAGAATCAACATGTGATATCATGAGCAAAAGATAAAAAGAAGGATATATATATATATATATATATTGGGATGATGATAAGATCACATAGAAAAAGGACAAGGATGACTAGTTAACCATACTTCTTCTCTAAATGCCACCTTGCAAAGTGATCTAATAGTCACTTGGGTGTTATGACTCATCCTTCACCTTCGTGCCACCAAGGTATATGGCTTGAAGAGTCACTAATTTGAAATGGGGAGGGGCTTCCACGTTTGCAGATAAAATATTTATCAAACTTATCCAAAATTATCTTAATTAAAGTGGGTGATAACTTGCCGTAAAATTCCTTAAATTTTTCCACCTAATTCCATAAAATAAGGTCACACTTTGGATTTGATGAAGACTCATTGTGCTGCCACGTTTTGGCTCGTTACGCTTATCTAAAGACTTTAATAGTTAAGGTATATCAAAAATATCTCATAATATATACATATGATAACCAAGAGTTATTCTTTTTATATTTGACCCAATTAAAAATAAGAATTCATATTGTGATAAGGCCAAAAACACATGGAAGGAAGGCATACATAGTAGTAATTACTATCTTTATAATAAAGAAAATCCCATTTATAAGATTTCTCATATTATGTATATAATTTAAATATCATGAGCAAAAAATAAAACGAAGGATATATATATATATTTGGGATGATGATAAGATCACGTAGAAAAAGGACAAGGATGACTAGTTAGCCATACTTCTTCTCTAAATGCCACCTTGCAAAGTGATCTAATAGTCACTTAGGTGTTATGACTCATCCTTCACCTTCGTGCCACCAAGGTATATGGCTTGAAGAGTCACTAATTTGAAATGGGGAGGGGCTTCCACGTTTGCAGATAAAATATTTATCAAACTTATCCAAAATTATCGTAATTAAAGTGGGTGATGACTTGCCGTAAAATCCCTTAAAGTTTGCCACCTAATTCCATAAAATAAGAGTCACACTTTGGATTTGATGAAGACTCATTGTGCTGCCACATTTTGGCTCATTACGCTTATCTAAAGACTTTAATAGTTAAGGTATATCAAAAATATCTCATAATATATACATATGATAACCAAGAGTTATTCTTTTATATTTGACCCAATTAAAAATAAGAATTCATATTGTGATAAGGCCAAAAACACATGGAAGGAAGGCATACATAGTAGTAATTACTATCTTTATAATAAAGAAAATCCCATTTATAAGATTTCTCGTATTATGTATATAATTTAAAACATATCCAAAAGTAGTAAAATATATTTTAAAAAGTGGCCTTTAACCACTTAGACAAGTCATTAAGTGAATATCCATTTGATTAGTTCTCAAAACCCCATTTATATGTATAAACAATGTACTTCATGTGCTATGACTCGTATAAGCACACTTTGTGCCACCTTCACTTATATTAGTGCTTAGTCACAAAATGTTGTCTCCTACAACTATTCGTGGGATCCTCCTCCCTCCATTCTTTTCTTAGATGATGACACATAGGAATATACTTACACTAGTCAGCGACTAAAATTAGACGCCCATTCCATAACCTCACCTAATTTGCACACGTACCCACCCTTTTATTCAATCTAATACAGCATTGTAATTCCTAAGAGGTCACCTACAAACTTATAGTGCTTAGTCATTCTAGCTACTACACACGGTTTAATGTCCACAACATTAATTACCTACTAATTAATCTATTTCTCTTCCATTAAAATATAATATTTAATTAATTGTAACAACTTGGCCAATCGTTTCATGAGTTATCACTCTGGTTCCCCCATTTATGTTTCTTTATATTTTTTTATCCGTGTTATGCGGTATGCGGTTAGTCAGTTCAAATCCGAAATGATTTGAGAAAGGTTTGAGATACTTAGTCTCTTGAGTTGGTCCTTAAGTTAGAAAAGTCAACCGAAAGTTGAATTGTGAGCAAACTATCTCAAAACATGGTTTTTATGATTCAGATAGCTTCAGAAGGTGATTTGAGAATTAGGAGCATGATCAGAATGTGTTTTGGAGGTTCGGAGTTCATTTAGGCTTGAATTGGCAAAATTGGAATTTTGGCATTTCCGGTTGATAGGTGAGATTTTTTATAGGGGTTGGAATGGAATTTTTGACATTGGAGTAGGTCTGTTGTGTCATTTGTGGTGTGTGCTCAAAATTTCAGGTCATTTAGACGAGGTTTGATAGACTTTTTTATCAAAAGCGGAATTCGTCAGTTTTTGGAAACTTAGGTCTGAATCCGATGTTATTTGGTTGATTTGATGTTATTTTAGGTGTTTCAAAGAGTGGTATAAGTTTTTATAGTGGTATATGATTTTTGTTGTGCTTTTGGCTGGTGTCCTGGGGGCCTCAGGATGATTTCGAATGGTAGACGGTAAGTTGGAGTTAGAAAGTTGCAGCTCAAGCTACTGAAGTCTGTCATAACTGCACCTGCGGCTTGGAAACTGCAGGTGTAGGTTCGCAGAAGCACCCAATGGGTCGCTGATTCGGAAATGGATATGGGAGCTTTAACCGCATAAGTATGGAGCTGAGCACAACAGTGATGGTGCAGGTGCGGGTATTTGACCGCAGGTTCGGTTTTTGGCGGATAAGTGAATTACACAGGTCCGACCCACGGACTGCATGTGCGGTCACGCAGGTGCGACTTTAAGGCCGCAGGTGCGGTATCCCTTGGCCAGAATGTATATAAACCCTCCTTCGCAATTTTCAGCTTTCTTCACCATTTTAAATCAATTTTGGAGCTTTTGGGGGGATTTTTAAGAAGGAATCAAAGGGAACTTCATTGAGGTAAGATTGTTTTTATCATAAAACTTGTTTCTATGCTGTTATTTCACGGATTATGCTTGTAATTTATGGAAATTAGTGGTTGAAATTGAAGAACTAATGCTTGTATTTGGAGACCTAAAATTAAGGATTTGAGAGGTCATTTGTGGTTGGATTTTGGTGATCTTAGTATGCATGAACTCGTGAGTCAATAAGGATTTCATTGATGTTAATTTTGTTAGATTCCGAAACGTGGGCCCAGGGGTCGGGTTTGACCAATTTGTGAATTTTTGATGTGAAATGGTTATGGGCTTTGTCCCATTAGCATATTTTGATAATATAAATCTGCTTTTGGTTAGATTTGGAGCATCCGGAGGCCGAGTCGAGAGGCAAATGCATCGCGGGCTAGAGTTTGGACCAGATAGAGGTAAGTAAAGATTGAAAATGCCTTCCCGGGGGTATGAGACCCCGGATTTTACGTTGTTGTGCTACTTTGAGGTGACGCACACACTAGATGACGAGCGTCGGGCCGCTGTTAGGGATTATGACTTAGTCCGCCGCGTATGATCGTTAAACCACGTATTTGATTGAAATAGTTTGTTATCATTATGTTTTGGAGAGTTTTATTATGTTTTGGACTGAATGCCACATTTGGGCCCCGTGCCAATTGTTTTGGACCCTTAGGGGATTTTTACTACTATTCCTCACTAGTTTGTTTTCGTATTCATATTTAGTCATGTTGTATTCTACTGTTTTCATAACTCGGCAATATTTACTCCATGTTGATATATTAAATGATATTTTTGGGCTGAGCATCATATTTTATTATTGCCCGAGTAGCTTGAGATATTTCGGACTGAGTGAGGCTGAGGGCCAGTGTCGTGAGGATATTACGAGATTGGACTACGCGTCGCAGTAGTGTTTTATTGATTCATGATTATGAGGCCAAGAACCTAATTTGATTACTCCATGAGATAGCTTGATATTGCGCTTGGGTTGTAAGGAGCCCCTTCAGGACTCTGTACACCCCCAGTGAGCGTAGGTACCTAGTGTGAGATGCGTTATTGCCCGAGGGGCGGTTGTTGTTTCATGTTATTGCCCGAGGGGCTGATACAAGTGATTGTGAGATAGTCCAAGGGCTTGGTTTGGCTGGTATTTCGCCTGAGGGGCTGAATTGTGTTTCTACCCTTTTCTCTATGTTTTCATCACGCGTTTGAATTACTGAAAATGTTTTAAAGAGGTTTTCTCTGAATTAAGGTGTTTTACGAGCCTTTTACTATTTTATTGCATTGTTCAGGTTTTATAGTGTTCTATTGTAGCATCATACTATGTTTTACGTGTTTTCTTATCGCTCAGTTGCCTTTACTTTTATTTCTTACAGAGTTGGCGTACTCATATTACTCCCTGCACTCTCTGTGCAGATCCAGGAGTCTCGGGTCACGCTAAGGAGTGCTGATTTGCTTTCCAACTGGCCTGTTCGGAGTTGACTAGGTAGCTGCTCGGCGTTCGCAACCTAGTGCTTCTCCTTCCTTCTTTATTTCACTTTGTTCTAGCTTTGTATTAGAGTGTGTTGTCTTTTCATACTCTTACACGGATTCTAGATGCTCATGACTGTTGACACCCCGATGTCGGACAGTGTTTGTCTCTGCATTGTTCTATTCTATCTTATTTTGGTAGTTTTAGCTTATTAATGAGTTTAAATGAACTATTATAACTGCTTAGTTAGATTGGGGTTTGTGTTGGCTGGCCTAGTTTCACGATATGCGCCATCACGACCGAGTTTGGTTTAGGGTCGTAACAAGTTGGTATCAGAGCCTGGGTTACATAGGTCTCACAAGTCATGAGCATGTTTAGATGTCTGTATTTATCCTTGGGAGGCTGCAGAACCTTTAGAAAAACTTCATATTCTTGAATTTTTGTCGTGTAAATCTATTGACCCGAGTATTAAACTTTTATTATTATATTCTCTCACAAATGGTGAGGACACGAGCGACCGGTCAGGATGGACAACCACCAGTACCACCAGCTGTGGCTACTAGAGGCCGAGGACATGGTCGAGGCCGCGTTAGGGGCAGAGGTGTAGCCCATACCGCAGCTAGGGCAGCACCTGCAGATCCACCAGCCAGCCCAGTTCAGGATCAGGTCCCTGTAGTGGATGCTCCAGCAGCACCAGCTCAGGCACCAGCTGTGCCTATTGTGACTCCAGACCTTCATGAGGCCTTGGCCTATATTTTATCAGTATGTACGGGCGGTCTCAGCTACTACAGTTGCAGCTACTTATCAGTCCAGGGGAGGCACTCAGACTCCCACCGCTCGCACACCTGAGCAGGTCGTGCAGGGACTTTAGACACTAGGGGCACTTCCAGCCCAGCCTGTTGTAGATATTCAGGACTATGTAGCTCCGGTTATGCCAAAGGTCGAGCAACACAAGTTTGAGAGGTTTGGTAGACTTCAGCCTCCGAAATTCTGTGGTGGAGAGGGCGAGGATGCCCAGGGTTTCTTGGAGAAGTGACAGAGGATTCTTCATATAGCGGGTATTCTAGAGACCAGCGGGGTAGCATTAACCACTTTTTCATTTTATGGAGTTGCCTTCACTTGGTGGGTGGCTTACGAGAGGCGTAGGCTTGTTGGTACAGCACCCCTTACTTGGCAGCAGTTCTCTATTCTCTTTTTGGAGAAGTATGTGCCACGGTCTCACAGAAAGGAGCTGCGTAGGTAGTAGTTCGAGCAGTTGCGATAGGGTGATTTTACTATGAAGCAGTATGAGAAGAGGTTCTTAGAGTTAGCTCATCATGCAGTTTGGTTGGTCCCGACAGATAGAGAGAGGATTAGGAGGTTTGTAGATGGCCTCACGTATCAGCTCTAGATTCTTATGACCAGGGAGAGGGTGTCTGGTGCTACTTTTGAGGAGGTTGTTGACATTGCTCGTGAGATTGAGTCAGTTCATCATAAAGAGCGAGATTAGAGGGAGGCCAAGAGGCCTCAAGGATCTGGTAGTTATGGTGGTGCTCCTTCGAGAGGTCAGTTTCAGCACGACAGAGGCCGTCCATTCAGGCATGCTCAGTCTGCTCGCCCAGGTTATCGTAGGGCGTCATCGGGTCATGGTTCTGACAGTTCTCGTTAGGGCCATTCATCACTCATGCCCTTCCAGCCCAGAGTTCATCCCGTGCTCTATTAGTTTAGGGCTATTCTATGCTAGGTGCATCTGCTAGTCATTCCGGTACTAGGGGTTCACTACAGTCCCTATCTCCAGCACTAGGGAGTTGTTATGAGTGTGAAGAGTTAGGTCACATGTGGAGGCAAAGTCCTTGTCGTCTTGGAGGTTCATCTCAATAGAGGAGTCAACCATCGGCTTCAGCACCACTTACTTCATTACCACCAACCCACCTAGCTAGAGGTGGGGGTTAGTCAGCTAGGGGTCACCCCAGATAAGGAGCTCGATTAGGTGGCGATCAGGCTCGTTTCTATGAACTCCCAACTAGGCCCAATGTTATTGCTTTAGATGTTGTGATCACAGGTATTGTCTAAATCTGTCACAGAGATGCCTCTGTGTTATTTGATCCCGGTTCCACTTTTTTATATGTGTCATCATATTTTGCTCGTTATTTGGATAAGCCTCGCGAGTCTCTTGTTTCATCTATTCGTGGATCTACTCCGGTGGGTGATACTATTGTTGTGGATCGTGTTTACTGATGAGTGGTGATTTTAACACTCATTTTTAGCCTTTTCTTGTTAGATTTTGCATCGTTTAATGATGACATGAGGTCATTTAAAGTGTCTACTGTTCATCTTTCAGGAAAATGAAGCCATGAAGTGACATACATTGAATTGAAGGGCAAATGAGCAAAAAATTGGTTGAAAGACTACAAAACTCTACAAGTATTTCACATCTGTAGAACACAGATCGCAAAAGCGATCTCACACCTGCCTGGAGAATTTCACACCTGCAGAACTGAACAATTTTTCCTGGGATCGCACCTGCGAGTCAAGAACCTCAGAAGCGGTTTTGCATCTGTGATTGGAAGACCGCATCTGCGAATCTAGCACTCAGCTTCACATTCCGCATCTGCGGTGGGCTATCCGCATCTGCAAAGCCGCACCTTCAAATATTCTTCCGCAGGTGCAGTCAACGGGCATCAGACCTGGGCATTTTAGGCATTTCACATGTTCTCAATTCAAAACCCACTAATACACGACCTAGCTGATCTTTGGGGATATCTTTTGTCTTATTTTCAGTTTCAAACACTAGAGAGAACAAGGTAGGAACCTAATATTTGCACCCACTAGAAAGAACAAGGTTGGAACAAGGTTGGAACCTAACCCTAGGACTCGCCCATTAACTCCGAATAAATTTTGGAAAAGATTGTTTGGGGTTGGAAAAGATTAATTAACAAGAACTTGAGGTGTTAACCCTCATTTAATAGATTCTACCTAGGGATAGGATTGAACTACTTGTAGCTATAATCGGGTGTGCTTAATCTCTTAATTATTTTAGGGATATTTCGATTAGGAAGTCTTATTAGTCTTTGGAAGAAGCTAATATAGAATTATTACCCGAGGCTAATTAACATAAACCCGCCCTTTTTTGTAAAATCGTGAAATACATTGGATCGTTACTTGAGTGTAATTCCCGATGCATCCATACTTGTAGTCATTGGTCATTTTACTTGATTTCTAAGTTAGTTTACATTTTCGCATTTAGGTATAAATATTTTCTCAAAACAATTCTTAGTGTTTGGCATTTCATAACAAGTGATAATTCTCTTACATTCCTAATCGCCTACATATTGTTCTCGGTGGGATTCGACCCCCGACTCATAGTTGGGTAAATTATATTATATGCGACCGTGTCCATTTACTTTTTAGTAGTGGATTTGGGCATGATCAAAATTGGTGCCATTTTCGGGGAACAATTTGGCATAATTTAGGTTGTTTGAGAAATAAGCGTAACTGCTTTAGTCCAATATTGTGAATATTTGTCTAGTTAATCTTTCTTACCTTGGTCTATTTTTCTTGTTTGTTTCTTGTTTATTTTCTTATTTTTGAAAAATGGCATCATATAATGAAAATTGGTCAGATGGTAGTTGTTCATACTTTGATGACCCTTGTCCTTATTGTGGAGGACCACACTCGTGGAAAAATTATTTAAATTCTCCCGATGTTGGATTATGCGCACAGTCTCAAACCCATAAGTGGAGTATTTGTGATAAGTGTGTTCGTCAAAATGGTCATTGGGATGATTGTGATTATTTGTCCTTCCCTTCCCCAAGCCCCCGCTATGATGATTCTACCTTTTGTGATGAAAATGATAGGGCTATGGGAATGGAAGAAGTTGAGCACGGTCAAAATGGAGAGTTCAAGCTCATGTTTGAATGTCTAATTGAAGGAGAAAACAAAGAACAAAGTTCATTGGAGGAGCTTTTGGAAAATAGTCTTCAAAATGACTTGGCACTTGAAAGGTTGCACTCACAAATGGGAGAAATATTTGAAGCTTTAGAGGTCCAAAAATTATCGGAAGTTAATGATAGACGAGAATATTTCTTAGATGTGGAATCTGAAAATCCTTCCTTGTCGCTTGATCAAAACCAAGAAGAACTCTCAAATGCTCAAAATGAGAAGATGATGCTCATATTGGAGACCATTCTTGAAAATGAGTAGAAGCACAACTTTACACTCGAGGACTTGAAGCAAGCCTTGAAACAAAATAATGATAATATCCGCACTTTGGAAATTCAAATGAAAAAAATGGTTGCGGCTCACTATGCCCACCAACTTGAGAGTGTGGAAAGAAGTCAAGAAGAGTCTGATTTCGAGGAACAAAGTGAGCTCCACTTCATGGAATCAATAATTGAACATCCACCAACTGAATCCATGAGTGTTAGTTATGACAAGAAAAATATGGAATTAAAGTCAACTGGTGTAAATGAAAATTTGGTTGTGATTGACTCTTGTTCGGGGGAAAAAGAGGATGTAAAAATCTGGGATGAATAGCAATTTGGAGGTTTGATGTCACATTCCAAGCATTTTTCAACATTGGAATTGTGTGGTGATATGGGAATTGACCTACACCAGTCAATGGGGGATTCCAAGGAGGAAAGTCAAAAACCATACATCTTATAATTTGAGGGAATAAGAAGGCAAAATGACATTCCTCACAAAAAAGCTGCAAAATGAAGAAATTGAGGTTTGGCTTGATCATCAACTTACCACACCCCCCCCCCACACTGCACATGGTCACAAGCTTGATTTTATGCTAGGTCCCCAGTTCATATCATATAAGTGGTGAGAAAAGTGGGAAAGTTGACTTGCATCATGTCACGGCGTTAAAAGTTGTGCTTGGTGGAAGGCAAGCCATAAATTTTAAAAAATTTAGCCATGTTTGAAATTTTCATTTTTATAATAGCTTAGTATATTATTATGATCTAATCTACCAAGTTTCATATATTTTGGATCTAAATTGAGGAGGTTGAGAATTGGGAATGCATCAAGGCAGTGGTTGCCCAGAAACAAACTTCTAAACCCAGGTGTTCTCGCAACTGCGGACTGGAAAAAAGTGGGTGCTCTTACGCAGAAGCGGATAATCAAGCACAGATGCAGTAGCACCCACCGGTGAGATTCTATTGTCGCAGAAGTGGAAGCACAGAAGTGCTTAAACAAATTTGCAAGTGCGGAAATCAAGGAATCTTAATGATCTAATTTCCTTATTTCCCTCAAGCATCATCTGCCTTTGTTCTCCCAACCCTAAACTCACCCATCTCTAACATACTCCAAACCCTTCTCTGCTCGTGAATTCTAGTGCACTCACACAAGACACATGTATTTTATCTTGCTTCTCATCTACTCCCTTCTCTCTTGTTCTTCTATGTTCTCCTTCTTCTTTTCTCAGGCCTTTCACGGTCATTTCCCTCAAGTCCCCAGACCCCTTCTGATTTAGGGTAATGTTAGGTTGAGGAATTTTATTGAGAGTAGGTTAGTGTGTGTTGCTTACTATGAAAGAAATTTGTGGGAAATCTGAGTACCCAAATTATGTGAAGAAGAGGCGATTTTAAACTGCTGCAAAGTGTTCGACAATTCGTCCAAAAGAAAAGTGTGTGTTAGATAACTGAAATTCAACATTAATAGAGTCAGAGGTCCATTACACTAATTTGGGAGTCTTGAGTACAAATTAGTTTCTAAACATCAAGCCACAAATGAAAAATTCTGGCTATTTGAACCCTTAGACGAACAACGCAGATGCGATCAAGATTCTGCAGATGCGATCTCGCACCTACAATGATTTTTCCGCATGTGGATTTTGGACAGACTGAACAAAACCACAGATGCGGTGAGAATCCCGCAAAAGTGGGACCTCTCCTGCGTTTAATATTTGGCAGGTGCAGAAATTGGGCAGACTGGAAATTTCCGGTAGCTTTGCAATTGGTCCTTCCCGGTCGCATTCAACTTGATTCTTTGACCTAATTGCAGTATTTTAAATTGCTTAACATGATTCTATTGCCCAACTAACTTTGTTTTGATTTTGTGAAGGTACTTTAAGCTAAAATGGACCCAAACATGAATGAAAATGCTCCGTAACATCATGAAATTGAGGAGGAGGCTGATGAACCATTTGATAACTCATGATTCATGTCGGTTAACTGTCATCACCGATATTGTGACAACCTCGTCACCAAAAAGATAGTTCTTGAAAAAGGGATTGCCGAGGAGATATTGGCTGAGCGACTACTAGATTTCTATGCCCGTCTCCATGCCTACGGATGGTCATGTTTCATTCCCACTCCATGCAAAGCCAATGAGTAGTGGGTCTGCAAATTCTATGCAAATCTTAAGCACAAAAACTTCGCCAACCCAGAACTCATCATTAGAGGAAAAATAGTGAGGTTTGGGATGGAGCAGATCAATGACATACTTGGGATTCCTAACTATCCAGTTAAACCGGTGCGAGAGAAGGATTAGTGCAACAACAGGGAATGGCTTGTCTTAAAACTCCACCCGCCAAGCATGAGAGCAAAATGAGGAAACAAGAGAAAGGGTTTGAATTCAATTGACTTTAGAGTTGAAGCAAAAATATGGCTCTACATCCTCTACAACAGGGTGTAACCTTATGGGAATGTCTCAGACATCTCCTACACTAGGGCCTTGATCATTGCATGCATCATGGATGACATTCCTGTGAATGTTGGTTACTATATCCTGCGGGAGCTGAAAGAGTATTTGTTGGACAATGATGCAGCGTTGATGTTTCCTTTGCTGATCACACAGTTATTGTAACGACCCGAGTGGTTGTTTTGCACTTTTGTGCCATGATAGCCAGTTCTCGGGCAAGACTTGCCCCGTGTTATGTATTATGGATAATGTAGATCGTTGGTTTTGATTTTTGGAAAATTTGGAATGAATTTGAAAGAACAGTTTTAGTTGAAAGCTTGGAATTTGAAAGGTTTGACCAACAGTTGAATTCTTAGTATACAAGCTCGGATCAGAGTTGTTATGATTTGGTTAGATTTGCAGGGTGGTTTATGACTTAGGAGCATGATCGGAATTGGTTTTGGAAGTCCGGTATAGAATTAGGCATGAATGGGCGAAGTTAGTATTTTGGCGATTTCTGATTGATAGGTGAGATTTGATCCAGGAGCCTGAATGGAATTTTGAGAGTTGATGTAGCTTCGTTATGAGATTTGTGATGTGTGTGCAAAATTTTAGGTCATTCGGACGTCGTTTGGTTGGGTATTTGATCAAATGCGTGTTTCGGAAGTTTTAGAAGAACTTAGGCTTGAATTCGATGTAAATTGATGGTTTTCGGTGTTGTTTGACGTGTTTTGATGATTGGAACAAATTAGAATGAGTTTTTAGGTGTCTTGGTGCTTTTGGTTGAGGTCCCGTAGGCTTCGGGTGAGTTTCGGATAGTCTATCGGGTTATGTTCTATGTTGAAAAGTTGCAGAAAATTTGTCCGAGCAGTTGCAGCAATTTATATCTTCCCGTTCGCATTAGTGTTCTCCCATTCGTGTAGAGTAGGTGGAGGTGGGTGTGAAATTTGCCTTTGCGTTCGCAAAGTAGGCATCGCGTTCGCGAAAAGGTGTGATCTCAGTGCATCGCGTTTGCGGGTTCTTATACGCGTTCTCGTAGAAGGATTCGAATCGGTGGATTTGAAGTGGAATTGTGCTACGCGTTCGCAGGTGTTCTTTCGCGTTCGCGTAAGAGAGGAAAGCTAAAGCATCACGTTCGCGAGGTGAATCTCGCATTCGCATAGGGTTAATATTGGGAAATTAAATGTTGTGCTTCGCGTTCGCGAGGCAGTAGCCGCGAACGCGATGAAGGATCTACAGGACCTGGGCAGAATGTTTTAAAACATTTCATCCGTGATTTTGGGGCTCATTCACTCCATTATTGATCTTTTTGAGAGCTTTTGAAGGAAATTGAAGAGGGATTCAAGGAGAATCGATTGGAGGTAAGATTTTTGAACTTAAAACTTGTTTTTATTCTGAAATCCACCTAGAAATTCATGTAAATTAAGCCAAAAATTGAAGAACTAGGGCTTGGAATTTTAAAACTTAATTTAGGGATTTGAAGGACCATTTGAGGTCGGATTTGAGAACTTTTGGTATGTACGAACTCGTGGAGAGATAAGGAATCTGTTGATGTTAAATTTTTTGATTTTCGAGAAGTGGCCCCGGGGCTTGGGTTTTGCAAATTTCTTGATTTTCGATGTTTTTCGATTCTTTTCAATTGGGTTATGTCCCCTTAGCCTATTTTGATGTATTCGCTCTGATTTTGGATAGATTTGACGCGCATGGAGGCTAATTTAAGGGGAAAAGGCATCGCAAGCTAGCGATTTCACCGGTACGAGGTGAGTAATGATTGTAAATAATATCCTGAGGGTTTGAAACCCCGGATTGCACACCGTAGTGCTATATTGAGGTGACTTACACGCCGGATAGCAAGCATGGGGTAGAGCACCGTTGGTGATTGTGACTTGGTCCATCCCGACTGATAATTTTACCATGTATTTGACTTGAACATATTTATAATTATCATGATTTGGGTTGATTTCCATATTTGGGCTTGTGCCAATTATTTGAACACTTCGGGGATTTTAATCACTCTTTCCTCACTATTTTATATACTACTTGAAATCGGTCCTCTTGATTATACTATTTTACAACTCAGCCGTTTTAATTGAACTTTGAGACTTAAATGATATTTCCACTGTTGTTTGGGTTGAGCACTACTATTTTATTGATGCCCGAGGGGCTTATGATGTTTTCTGGACTGAGTGAGGCCGAGGGCTATATATGAGGATATGTTGAGTGATGTGAGGAGGCTTCTAGGCCTCGAGTGTATTGTGAGGAGGCTTCCACGGCTGGAGTGTATTGTGAGGAGGCTTTCAGGCCTCGAGTGTATTGTGAGGAGGCTTTCAGGCCTCGAGTGTTATGTGAGGAGGCTTTCAGGCCTCGAGTGTGATGTGAGAAGGCTTTCAGGCCTTGATTATATGCCACGAGGTGGCTTGATATTGCACTTGGGCCGTAAGGGGTCCCTCCCGGAGTCTATACACCTCTAGAGAGCACGGGTACCCATGTGATATAATACTGAGCCCGAGGGGCTGATACTATTATGAGTGACTGGTACTGTGCCAGAGGGGCTGATACGGTTCTGAGCGATTGATTTGAGCCTGAGGGGCTGATACTGTTCTAAAATGTTGCCCGAGGGGCGAACTTTTGTGTGTGCATCCTGCATATTTATTTGCCTTTTCACCTGTTATACCGTGGTATTTGTGCCCGAGGGGCGGATTTTTCTGTGCTTATCAGCACTAACTATTTTGAAATCATTTCATAACTATTGAAAGGATCATTTTCAAAAGAGATTTAAACCGAGCCAAGATATTTCTAAAGATTTCACTGTTTTCACTATTTTTCTCAGAGAATTGTACCCGGCTTCTATATGGCCTGTTGGTTACTTTACGTGATTTCTTACTGCTCAACTATTATTTACCTTTATTACTCAGTGAGTTAGAGTACTCACTTTACTCCCTGCACTTCGCGTGCAGTTGCAGGTATTTACTCACCCGGTAGCGGGTATTGGCTGCACGGAGGTAGAGTTGTACAGGATTAGCGAGGTGACTGCCAGCGTTCGCAACACCACTTTCTTTCTACGTTATTCATTATTCCTGTTTGGTGTATTTCTTGACCTGTAAAGTGGAAATCGTATTCTTATAAATGCTCGTGACTTGTGACACCCCGATTAGGGCTGTGTTGGGTTGTAACTTCGTTAATTAATATTATTAAGTTATATTTTTGTTGGTCATTTATGCTTAACTATTTTGAAAGAGACGAGTTCGGTTAGTTGGCTGGCCTTGTCTTCACGAGAGGCGCCATCACGACCAGTGCGGGGTTTGGGTCGTGACAAGCTGGTATCGAAGCCTGGGTTACTAGGTCTCACGAGTCATGAGCAGGTTTAGTAGAGTCTCGCGGATTGGTACGGAGATGTCTGTATTTATCCTCGAGAGGCTGCAGAACCTTTAGGAAAACTTCACATTCTGGAATTCTTATCGTGCGTCCTTGATTTAGCTTGAAAAAGGAATACAGAAATATTATATTGAGGCAAGCTGGTGGGTTATCTCCTGCGGAGTGTTCTGAATTGGTGTGATCTTATGTGTATGTTAGAAGATGTCATGTGTAACGGAAGGGTACATGTTGAAATTTGAAATTTTGGATTGCTTAAGAGAGTGGGCTTTACTTTTGCGGGGATTAATGCGAATTTCAGAAAATTTACATTGCTGGATGATCTGTGTTTTCACAACTTGTAAATGATTTGAGTTTAATCTCACTATGGTATTGTGGCATCAATAGAGTAAAAGTGTTACGAGTTGTTGTGTATGTCTTGATATATGACTTCGAGCCAAGTGGGGGAGCATGCTATGAGCAGTTGATCACACGGTTATGTGCTATGTTAGTTCCAGCTTGGGGCGTGCGAGTGAATTAGCTATGGTTAGAGTAAAGGAAAAATTTGACAAAGGACATATTATGCTTCGTAGAGTATGAGAATCACGGAATGTCTGGAGTGTCAGTGGTAAAGAATTCTCGGTGCATAGAGTAGGAAGTTGCTTGGTCGTATTGGCATGAGGATTTCATTTTTGCGGTATCAGAGTGCCAATGAGGCACGGGTGATTCCGTTCGTTAGGTCAAGTAATTTTTAGTTTGAATAAGAGTGAATGACTTTTGAAAATGGTTCTAATGCGTTCAAGATTCTACAGAAACAAGCAGGTATCTCAAGGTTGGGTATGTGGTTAGAGACTGTGTTTTCATTGGAAAGAGGTCAAGACTTGTGGCATTTTTATGATTTATTTATGGACTCCTATGTACTGATATCTGGAAATTAAAGGTAACGGACTCAGAATTCACAGGAAGTTCTTCAGAGTAAAGTATCTTGGAATGTGGTGTTTCTGGGGATATTGAAAGGGTATTCAGCGGCTTGTGGGTTTTAGACGGTATGGTCTTATGCTTGGGTCTCGTATGGTAAGCCTGAGTTGAGGCATTGTGGTCCTACAACAAGAGGGAATATCAAGTTAAAAATGAATCAAAAGGAAATCTAGATAGATGAAGTAGCTTGATAGTAGACCAAATCGGTGTGGAAAGGATATGATTAATTCTTTGTGTGTGTTCGAGGTAATGAGTTCGTACTAGTATTTTACAGCAATGCTCTTGGGTTTTGATGGCTTGCTTAGCTTAGTCGAGTTAGAAGGATTCAGTCCTGGCAGTTTAATTTATGCAAACAGAATTTGGGAGAGTTCATGTTGATTTCTACCGTGGTTGAAGAGGTGCATTTTCTACAAATATGAGAGGCATGGGATGTGTAATGATTTTTCTTCAAGATGGGATCAATGGAAGTTCTTGACTAGTTGAGTGCGTAGATGTTTGTAGCTCGTAAGGGAGATAAAAGTTTTCATGTTATCCTTGGATGGTATGGTATATGCGGTATGTTGTGGAGGATCGAGACTGGCATGTGCTAGGTCACAGCTCAGTTCTGAAAGGAAGTTCATAAAACTCTTAGGCAATGGGTAGCCTCAAATAATCAAGGAAAAATGTACTGCCAATTGGAAGTGATTTGACGAGAGTATTTGTCTCAGAAAAGGGTAATGTGATTAAACTGATGATACCACTACTGAAAAATTGGTCTACAGTAACGGTTGAAAAACCGTTCCCATAGACTGTCAAACCGTTGCCATAGGGACACTGGAACGGTTTAAAGACCGTCACATCAGCCGACGTACCCATAGGCCTACTGGAACGGTTCTTGCAATGGTTTGCATCGCCGTGACAATAGATACGTCTATTGCAACGGTTTTCCCTTTCTCTGTTGGAACGGTTATTTTTTTCAATTGGAACGGTTTAAAACCGTTACTGTATTATTTATACAACGGTTTTTAACCGTTACCATTTTATTTAAAGAAACACTTATGTAAGGTATTGCTACGGTTATTTGGGATATAGCCACGGTTTCTTTAGGCTATCGTAATGGTTATATTTGTATTTGGAACAGTTTATGAGACCTATTGCAACGGTTTACATTGTCTACTGGAACGCCATTTGTGTCCTATTGCAACGGTTCTGGTAGGCTATTGTATCAGTTCAGTTAAAACCAAAATATAGCACCTGTTATAAATAAATATTTATACATATAATAAACTATAATAATACAAAAATTTAAATACTATCATAAAATGAAACTATTAATAATGCAAAATTATCCATCAAGCAAATAATATCCATAAAGCAAATGGTCTACCCCATGAGTGCATAAGTTTAGTATATTTCAAGAGAGTAAATAAGTTTAAAAAATGTTGGTAACAAAATATTCCTAGAACATTCATCTATAACTATACAAAATTTAAGGTCTAGTTCTTCATCGTCTTCATCATCCATTTCTTGATCTACTCCACCTACAAAAGAAGATAAGTAAAGTTATTACCTAAATGAACCTTGCGCAGATAAGTAAATAACTAAATGCAAAAGAAGTAAACCAAGTAGAGTCTCAAAATCTATGTTCATATAAACCAATCTGTGAGGGGAAACCCACACACACAACATCAGAGCATGTATTCATGTTATGCACACATGTAATGGATAGCACATGGTGGATGGTAAAACAGGAGAAAAAATTTGAGTAGGCTGGTCTTCAACAAGAAAAATCAGAAGAATCTGGGGCTTTGAATATCGGGCAAGTCATTCCTAAGACCACTGGAGTGTTGGATATGAAATCTGGCCAAGTTATTACTGATACGCACAAAGAACCAGGCTCACAGGTTGTTAAACACCCAACAGATCAAGCTTGGGCAGTGGTAAATAAATCACCAACCAAAAATAATTCTACAGGTCTTAAAATCAGATTTTAGCAGCTACTCTTTACATGTAGCTGCTACTCTCTACAGGTAACAATCAACAAGTAGACAAAGGTATGGTTTCAATCTCTCAAGCATCCACAAATGAGGTGAGTACATCCCGTGGGAATGTGGAAGCTTTTCAAATGGTAGCTGTGGATTTCTGAATACATCAGTCGATCGAAAAAAACAAAACACATATCGAAATTTTTACTAGTGCTTTACTTTTGGTCCTAAAGAATCTGGCAAATCGGCCTTGCTGAAGTCATAGTGTTAATTAACACTATGCATATTAATGAATCCAGAAAAGTTTTAAAGACTATGGCATACAAAAATGAGT
>MU684435.1:66239-79826 GCA_026770625.1 Nicotiana glauca
GACCGCAAATTTCTTTTACTGACCTTGATGTCGTCACCTGGCAATTGAGTTAGACTAAATATTTTTTGTGCTTTAGCTATTGAGGATTTTATAGACTTTGACTAGATCGATATGAATTTTATATGTCATGTTGCTAGAAATTTTTATTATATTATGCACTTTAAGTTTGAAATTATTTGAGATATGGAACAATATCATTTCACTTCATGTGTTTTCTCTATATTGTGGTTGTTTAGTTATCTTCTACTTGTGTCCGTATTAGATCTTCTCTATATTGTGGTTGTTTAGTTATCTTCTACTTGTGTCCGTATTAGATCTGATATATCATTTTTCAAAAAATGGCATTTAGTACTACATATTTTGACAAGTACATGTCATTTAACATGTAAATAGCAGAAAATAATCATAGATATAGATGCTTCGACCCTACCATTAGTCTCAAGTGTTATACCTCTTTCCAACCTTTAATAAAATAATTAAGGGTATTTTAGTAAACTTAGCAGTACAGTACAGTACAATACAGTCAAACCAAACAATAAAGATATTATTTAACAACAACAAATGATACAGTCTATTCAAATGTTGTATCCATCAAAACGATACAATACAGTACAGTACAATACAATACGATGCATAATAAAATGATGGGGAACAATGATCGAAACACAGTGGTAGATGAAAAAGAGAAGAGATCAAAGAGGCACAATTTTGGGTTGTATCGATGAGGGAGCTCTGGTGATGATGAGGGAGTTTGGATAATGGGGTGCTACGTTTGGGACTTTGGGTGTATCGATATTGGGAAGCTAATTTTTAATTATTATTAAAAATTGAAAAAAAATATGACACGTCACTAATTAGTTTGGCGGGCCACTAAAAATTTTAGCGAAAAAACGAAAGGGAATTGAATACCCGTTCCCATAGCAATTTTTTTCCCAAAACCGTTGCTATATATAAGTCTATTGGGACGGTTAACAAAACCGTTACGATACAAAACTCTATGGCAACGGTTTTTGTTACATTGGCAACGGTTTGATGTGTAAAGTGTACTGATACCTCCCAAATTCTATTGTAACGATTTGAACCGTTACTATATCACCTCTATGGCAATGGTTTGTGAACTGTTACCAAAAAAAGTGTTCCCATAGGCCCATTTTCTAGTAGTGTACTTTTATAGTATTGCGGTATTTTCTTGTTGGATCAACTGGTGGTATTTGGGTTTGCTTGGTGGCACAGGAAAATCTTAGAGTATTTGTCGTCAAATGAATGGATACCTGAGGTGTGATATATATTCGGATAGTGAAATTTGGGATCAGGTAGGGTGGCCTATGTGCTACACGGAATTGGATATCGGGAGTTCTCATATTCAGGCTATGTTGTGATTCTAGATCGTGTGTATCAGCATTGTCTAGTGACTGTCGAGATTTGGAGGTTGAGTGGATCTTTCTTTACTGGGTATGTTAGATTTTAGATATGATATTGGGGTGTTTCCGTGTTATATTATTCTGGGCTATTGCGGTGAGATGACACTGATGGCTATGTCGGGAGTACCACGGACTTAGTGACGATGTTTGACGGATTATGTCCTATTAGGATTTTTATATTTTGAAGACCCAGCGGGCGACTGGGAAGGATTTTGTCTCCCTTATCAGGGCTCTTATGATGAGCGTTCTATCTTGAGTCGGCTTGGTTGGCTCCGAATGGCATTGTTGAGGGAGGTATGGACTCGACCGTTGTTGAGTTTATCAGTGATCTGGGGAGAGATCTGTGAGTACCTTTTTTTTGTTGCGAGATGCTATGATTTGTTAGTTATAGGCACATATGGTGCGGTTCAATTGGGGTCTCTTTGTGGAATTCGAGCGGGAAGAGTAATTGAGCGTTGCTTAGAGAACGGCGTATTGGTTATGCCCTATCGGGCTGCGTGGCATATGTTATTTGTGTCACCATAGGTGTAATGATTTTCTTTGGTTACAAACATCAAATTATGTGTGGCTGTCGATTTTGAGCATAGTAACTTGAGATGTTTCAGGTGTAACAGTGTTTGGATAGGATCGCACATTTGTAGCGGGGCTACGCGGAGATACGACTTTTTCGGAGTGGAGCCATGTGTTCTATTTCTATGATGTGAGATGGGGTCTCAGCCTTGTGTTGTGATGGTACTGATGAGCTTGAGGTACAGCTCTTTCGTCTGAGTCATTTTTCATGATTCTAGTATGTTCCGACCGTTCTTATTAGTGCATGTATTATGCAAGTTGTGACTTAGGCTTGTACTGAGGTGTCATATAACCAGAGTGGTATGTTGGATTCAAGGTGATCGTTGGGGTCACTAATGAATACAGACGGATTTGATTTCAGCTTGTTGGGAGGACAATATCGAGGTTCGGCTCGGAATCTGTTGTGGTATTAGTCAAAAGGGAAGTGGCTTCATGAATGGTTGATCTGAGAAATGGTGATGATTTATTGCGTATTCCTTTATCATTGCCAGTATGTGAAAATGTGGAATAAGACCTTAGTTTATAAGAGGTTTTCTACCGGTATTTGGGTGTTGTGTGCAGCTGCTGTGAATAGAAGTTATTGTTTGGAGTGTTTGGGTTATGTGGTATATCATGTGATTGCACCTGAGGTTGTAGGTATGGGCTATTACAGCTGGTTCGGGCATATTCTAATGTATAGATGTGAGGTTTTGATCTTGTGTATCATTTCAGAAAGTGCAATGTTGTTCTATGGCTTATGGGCTAGATTGGATGGTGAAATCTCATTTACAATGTTTTATTGGACCTCTATGAGATAGGGTGATGTGGGATCACCCCCGGATATATGCATGGTAAGGTTATTCAGCGGTTGATTGGCTTTTAGAACAGCTCTGAGTAAGTTCGAGGACGAACGTGTGTTTAAGTGGGGGAGGATGTAACGACCCGACCGGCCGTTTTGAGCTTTTACGCCTTGATAGCTAGTTTTCAGGCATGACCTGCCCCGTGTTATGTATTATGACTAATGTAGATCATTGGTTTTTATTTTCGAAAAATTTGGAATGAATTTGAAAGAACAGTTTTAGTTGAAAGCTTGGAATTTGAAAGGTTTGACCAAGAGTTGACTTATTGGTATACGAGCTCGGATCGGAGTTTTTATGATTTGGTTAGCTTCGTAGGGTGATTTATGACATAGGAGCATGATCGGAGTTGGTTTTGGAAGTCCGGTGTAGAATTACGCTTGAATGAGCGAAGTTAGTATTTTGGCGATTTCCGATTGATAGGTGAGATTTTGATCCGGGATCCAGAATGGAATTTTGAGAGTTTCTGTAGCTTCGTTATGAGATTTTTGGTGTGTGTGAAAGATTTCAGGTCATTCGGACGTCGTTTGGTTGGGTTTTTGATCGAATGCGTGTTTCGGAAGTTTTAGAAGAACTTAGGCTTGAATCCGATGTAAATTGATGGTTTTCGGCGTTGTTTGACGTGTTTTGATGATTGGAACAAGTTCAAACGAGGTTTTAGGATGTGTTAGTGCTTTTGGTTGAGATCTCGTAGGCCTCGGGTGAGTTTCGGATGGTCTATCGGGTTATATTCTATGTTGAAAAGTTGCAGAAAATTTTTCCCAGCAGTTGTAGCAATTTATCTCTTCGCGTTCGCATTAGTGTTCTCACGTTCGCGAAAAGTAGGTGGAGTTGGGTGTGAAATTTGCCTTCGAGTTCGCGAAGTAGGCATCGCGTTCTCAAAAAGGTATGATCTCAGTGCATCGCGTTTGCGGGTTCCTATACGCATTCGCATAGAAGGATTCGAGTAAGTGGATTTGAAGTGGAATTGTGCATTCGCAGGTGTTCTGTCGCGTTCGCGTAAAAGAGGAAATCTGAAGCATCGCGTTCGTGAGGTGAATCTCGCGTTCACATAGGGTTAATATTGTGAAATTAAATGTTGTGCTTCGCGTTCGCAAGGCAATAGCCGCGAACGCGATAAAGGATCTACAGGACCTGGGCAGAATATTTTAAAACATTTCATCCGTGATTTTGGGCTCATTCACTCCATTGTTGATCTTTTTGAGAGCTTTTGAAGGAAATTGAAGAGGGATTCAAGGAGAATCGATTGGAGGTAAGATTTTTGAACTTAAAACTCGTTCTTATTGTGAAATCCACCTAGAAATTTATGGAAATTAAGCTAAAAATTGAAGAACTAGGGCTTGAAATTTTGAAACTTAATTTAGGGATTTGAAAGACCATTTGATGTCGGATTTGAGAACTTTTTGTATGTACGAACTCGTGAGGAGATAAGGAATCTGTTGATGTTAAATTTTATGATTTTTGTGAAGTGGGCCCGGGGCTCGGGTTTTGCAAATTTTATGATTTTTTATTTTTTTCGATTGGGTTATATTCCCCTAGCCTATTGTGATGTATTCGCTCTGATTTTGGATAGATTCGACGCGCGTGGAGACCGATTTCAGGGGGAAAGGTGTCGTGAGCTAGATATTTTACCAGTTCGAGGAGAGTATGATTGTAAATGATATCCTGAGGGTTTGAAACCCCGGATTGCACACCGTTGTGCTATATTGAGGTGACTTACATGCCGGATAGCGAGCGTGGGGTACAACACTGTTTGGGATTGTGACTTGGTCCGTCCCGATTAATGATTTTTACCGCGTATTTTACTGGAACATATTTGTTATTATCATGATTTGGGTTGATTGCCATGTTCGGGCTTGTGCCAATTATTTGAACCCTTCGAGGATTTTTATCACTCTTTCCTCACTATTTGATATACTACTTGAACTCAGTCCTGTTGATTATACTGTTTTACAACTCAGCCGTTTTAATTGAACTTTGAGACTTAAATGATATTTCCACTGTTGTTTGGGCTGAGCACTACTATTTTATTGATGCTCGAGGGGCTTATGATGTTTTCTGGACTGAGTGAGGCCGAGGGCCATATGTGAGGATATGCTGAGTGATGTGAGGAGGCTTCCAGGCCTCGAGTGTATTGTGAGGAGGCCTCCAGGCCTCGAGTATATTGTGAGGAGGCTTTCAGGCCTCGAGTATTATGTGAGGAGGCTTTCAGGCCTTGAGTGTGATGTGAGAAGGCTTTTAGGCCTTGCTTATATTCCAAGAGGTGGCTTGATATTGCGTTTGGGCTGTAATCGGCCCCCCCAGAGTCTGTACAACCCCAGTAAGCGCGGGTACCCATGTGATATGATACTGAGCCCGAGGGGCTGATACTGTTCTGAGTGACTGATACTGTGCCCGAGGGGCTGATACTTTTCTGAGCGATTGATGTTGAGCCCGAGGGGCTGGTGCTATTTTGAGATGTTGCCTGAGGGGCGAACTTTTGTGTGTGCATCCTGCATATTTATTTGCCTTTTTACCTGTTATACCGTCGTATTTCTGCCCGAGGGGCGGATTTTTCTGTGCTTATCAGCACTAACTATTTTGAAATCATTTGGTAACTATTGAAAGGATCATTTTCAAAAGAGATTTAAACTGAGCCAAGATATTTCTAAAGTTTTCACTGTTTTTCTCAGAGAATTGTACCCGACTTCTATATGGCCTGTTGGTTGCTTTACGTGATTTCTTACTGCTCTACTGTTATTTACCTTTATTACTCACTGAGTTGGAGTACTCACTTTACGCCCTGTACCTCGCGAGTAGTAGCAGGTATTTATTCACTCGGTATCGGGTATTGGCTGCATGGAGGCAGAGTTGTAGAGGTTTAGCGAGCTGACTGCCAGCGTTCGCATCACCACTGTCTTTCTACGTTATTCATTATTCCTGTTCAGTGTATTTCTAGACTTGTAAAGTTGAAATCGTATTCTTATAGATGTTCCTGACTTGTGACACCCCGATTAGGGCTGTGTTGGGTTGTAACTTCGTTAATTAATATCATTAAGTTATATTTTTGCTATTCATTTATGCTTACCTATTTTTAAAGAGAAAAGTTGGGTTAGTTGGCTGGCCTTGTCTTCACGAGAGGCGCCATCCAGACCAGTGCGGGGTTTGGGTCGTGACAGTTATGCATGAGGGCAGAGGTTGAGGTGCATAGCACCGATTATTGTTACTGGCTGATAAACCCTTTCCGCTACTACGAGTAATAGGAGAGGGTACTGCAGTCAAAAGCAAGAAAAGGAAGGTCCCCACTAATGTTGCCTGTCCAGATACATCTTCACAAGAAGTTGAACATGAGGGGCCATTTAGGGCGCTAAACTCCCAGCTTACATCCATCCGGGATTTAGTGTCACAGCTTCTGAGTAGGCCCTCATCCTCCAAATCTAGGCCTGAGTACTTCTCCAGGGAAGACATGAGGAGTTACATAGATTCGCAGAAAAGTCAGGCAAAGTATTAGTAGAAGATGGTAGCATTAGTTGGCAGACTCGAGATAGCCTACGGCAACTTGGCCAAGGCGCATGCAGATCTCTACTTAGATCTCCAGAAGGAGAAGGAGAAGAACAAGAAGAAGATAAAATTCATGATCGAGATGTGGAGAGGCGTAAAGGCCATCTTCAAATAAGGGCATCCAGGCAAGAAGATACCAGTGGAGGCTAAAGATGATAGCGAGGTATGCTCTTTCATGTTATACGCTACTGGTGATGGTGATGATGGATATGAGACTGATGATGGTGAGGCTACGAGTTTAGCATAGCAGTGATCATCCTTCCTTCCACAGTCTGCTAGTGTGATGCAGACCTCAGGGAGGCCCTCAAACTATTTGTGTTTTATTTTTGATATTGTGCAGTGAGGACACTATAATATTGTTAGTTGGGGGTGGCGTACATTTTGTCTATACATTGCTACTTTGACTTGAGCCATTGCCGGGCGTATTCTATTGTATGGATATTGTGTGCCCTTGTTGGACTTGTTTTGATATTGTGTATCATATGCTCTTGCCGAGGGTAGTGTGAGTAGCTATATATGTGTAGATTAGTCACTTTTGTTATCCTATGTTATTTTTCTTTTTTCCTTTATTTATTTTTTATTAATTTATAGTTTCTGTTAGTTTTTGATCCTTTAATATTAGTTTTTGTTGTTAATAATTTTTTTTTGTAGTTCTCATTATTTTATATTTTTTTAATAGTATTTCCTTGGTTTTTTTTATGTTACGGTTCTTTCTGAAGGAATATTTTGTATTGAACCGGGTGACTTTTCCCTATGATGGATGGCGTGACGACTTTCTTAACTGAATTAGTCCTATTTTGTTATGTGGAGACTTTTAGATTATTTGGTACTAATAGAATTAGTCCCTTGCATGTGAAATGTGAATTAAGAATACCCTTCCAAACTTTGGTTTCAAATTGAAAAAGTAAATGCATGGGAAGGAATAGTTTCTATAATAAATTTTTTTTCTTGTAGTGACTCTTTGTGGCATGATTTTGCTCTAAATGCTCTAAAAAATAAAAAATAAAAAGTTAAATAAAATAATCTTGACTAGTCCATGTTCCATGGGTGTAAGTGTTTGTAGAAATAATTCTTGTGTTTACTTGTATTATCTAGAACTTCCCGGTTGGTCTTTCAATACTAATATTAGTTATGTTTGGTTGGAGGGATGACCTTAGGCATTCTTTGTGATCTTTGAAAACCCTCTTTTGCCTTTCAAGCCTACCATTGCATACGTATTTTTACTAGCTTACCCCATTTGAGCGTTTAACCTTTTCTCTAACCACCTCATTACAAACTTTTACCCTTTTTGTGAAATAATTCCATCTTTTGAACCCGTCCCTCCTAGAATATTGAGAATGAGGATAAAAGCCTAAGTTGGGGGTGTTGGTATCAAAGTAGAAATTAATAAGGTTGTACATTGAGGTATAATTACTCGTTACTCGATATATATATATATATATATATATATATATATATATATATATATATATATATATGTGTGTGTGTGTGTGTGTGTGTGTGTGTGTGCGTGTATATATAAATATGGAGCCTTGAGAAAATTATAGAGGAACTTCAAGGTGTTTCAATGTTGGCAACTAGATGCAAATAAAGGCTATGTGATTTAAAAAGAAACAAAGTGCAAAAAGAAAGACTAATGTGAGTAGTGTTCAAGGAGGGTATAGTTACTTGTATCCCAAATGCTTATCCAACCCTTCAGTAAACCTACATTACAAGTTTAAAAAGTACTTATGGGATCTCCAACCGAATATTCTTGAATATGCGATGGATTAAAATAAGGGCAAGCTTATGGCATGAGATGTTGTAGCACTTGAAATTTTTTGTGAGAGTGAGTGTCCTTGTCAATTTGTCCCTTATGTTGTATTGAAAATATAGTGATTTTGGGACTTTCATTCTTGTGAGGGAACATGAATTAGGATGGATTGGAGAAATTGATACACCTAGAAATGAGTAGGTTGAGCATATGTAGTGGACTAGTGCTTTTGAGTCACTTCTTGAGTCTTATTCTTGTCACTTGATTATTTTGAAACTCCCTTGCACTTCTCGAAGTTGTTTTTAAATGAGAGAGTTATTCGGGTAAGATGCACATACTTAAGCCTAATTATTAGTACCAACCAAATCCACAAATATATTGCTTAATTGGAGAATGTGATTTGTAATTGCTAGCAATATGACTCGTGCTTTAAATGGTAGAACCTCATTGAATTGTTGGTTTTGATTTGCTTGAGGAAAAGCAAAAGCTTTAAGTTGGTGTTTTTGATGAGTGGTGATTTTACCACTCATTTTAGCCTCTTTTTGTTAGATTTTTCATCCTTTAATGATAACATGAGGTTGTTTATAGTGTGTATTGTTTGACTTTCATGAAAACGATGCCATGAAGTGATTTGCTTTGAATTGAAGTGGAATTGAGCATAAATTGGTTGAAAGAGTACAAAACTCACCAGGGATTCCGCATCTGCGGAACACAGATCGCAGAAGCGATCTCGCACCTGCGGGAAGAAGTCTGTATCTGTGGAACCGAACAATTTTGCCTAGGATTGCACCTGCGAGTCGAGAACCGCAGAAGCGGTTCTGCATCTGCGCTAGGAAGACCGCATCTGCGAATCCAACACTCATCTTCACATTCCACATCTTTGATGGGCTATACGCATCTGCGAAGCCGCACCTGCGAGTATTCTTCCGCCAGTGCTGTCAACGGGCATCAGACCTGTGAAATTTAGGGATATCTTTTGGCTTCTTTTTAGTTTCAAACACAAGAAAGAACAAGGTTGGAAGCTAGGGTTTGCGCACACACTTTGGTCTTGAATATTTGAAGCTTTTGGTTGAGAATTTCTTACCCATTTATGTTCATTTCTTCATTTCCTTACTTTGTATTGCATATCTAAGTGTGTAGTATTTTATTCAATACTTGAATCTTGTTTAAGAAAATAATCATATTTAAAGTGTGGATTAAATACCTTGTTGTGCTTATGTATTGAATGATTTTTATTCTTTTATGAAGTGAGTTATTGTTACTTTAATTATTCTTGTTCTTTAATGTTTTCAAAAGGATTAGCTAACCCTAGGACTCACCCATTAACTCCGAATTAATTTTGGGAAATATTATTTGGGGTTAGGAAAGATTAATAAACAAGAAGTTGAGGCTTTAACCCTTATTTAATAGATTCTACCTAGGGATAGGATTGAACTACTTATATCTATAATCGGGTGTGCTTAATCTCTTAATTATTTTAGAGATAATTCAATTAGGAAGTCTTATTAGTCTTTGGAAGAAGCTAATATAGAATTATTACCCGAGGATAATTAACATAAACTCACTCATATTTGTAAAATTGTGAAATACATTAGATCGTTACTTAAGTGTAATTCTTGATGCATCTATACTTGTAGCCAATTATCATTTTACTTGGTTTCTAGGTTAGTTTACATTTCCGCATTCAGGTATAAATATTTTCTCAAAATTATTCTTAGTGTTTGGCATTGCATAACAAGTGATAATTCTCTTACATTCCTAAACGCCTACATATTATTCTCTGTGGGATTCGTCCCTGACTGATAGTTGGGTAAATTATATTGCATGAAACCGTGTCCATTTACTTTTTAGTAATGGATTTGGACGTCATCATGTACCGGTCGTGTGTGGTGACTATTGGGGGTATGGAAACCCGAATGGATGTGTTATTGCTTTGAATGGTGGACTTCGATATGATATTGGGCATGGACTGTCTATCTCCGTGTCATGCTATTTTGGACTGTCATGCTAAGGAAGTGACTTTGGCTATGCCAGGTGTGCCATGGATTGAGTGGCGAGGTTCGACCGATTATGTTTCTAGTAGGGTAATTTCATTCTTGAAGGCCTAGTGTATGGTTGGGAAGGGTTGTTTTTCTTACTTAGCCTTCGTGAGGGATGTCAGTGCAGAGGCTCCCAACATTGATTATGTTTCAGTTGTGAGGGATTTTCCTGATGTGTTTTTTGCAGACCTGTTGGGCATGCCACTAGATATGGATATTGATTTTGGTATTGATCTGGTGTTGGGCACTCAGACCATTTCTATTCCTCCATATCGTATCATACTAGCTGACCTGAAGGAGTTGAAGGAGTAGCACTCCTTGATAAGGGGTTCATTCGGCCTAGTGTGTCTCCGTGGGGTGCACCTATCCTATTTGTGAATAAGAAGGACGACACTATGAGAATGTGTATTGATTATAGGAAATTAAACAAGGTTACAATTAAGAACAAGTATCCTTTGCCTCGCATTGGTGATTTATTTGAACAGCTTCAGGGAGTGAGGGTGTTCTCCAAGATTAATCTTCGTTCAAGTTATCACCAGCTGAAGATCAGGGACTCGGATATTCTTAAGGCATCTTTTAGGACCCGATATAGTCACTATGAGTTCCTTGTGATATCTTTTGGTCTAACCAATGCACCGGCAGCATTCATACATTTGATGAACAATATGTTTCGGCCTTATCTCGACTCGTTAGCCATAGTTTGTACTTATGATACTCTGGTGTATTCGCGTAGTCAGGAGGAGCACGCGGAGCATTTGATAGTTGTGTTGCAGGGATTGAGGGAAGAGAAACATTATGCTATGCTCTCCAAGTGAGAGTTTTGGCTCAGTTCAATGGCTTTCTTGGGGCACGTGGTGTCCAGCGAGGGTATTCAGGTTGATCCGAAGAAGATAGAAACGATTTAGAGTTGGCCCAGACCATCCTCATCCATAGATATTCATAGATTTCTTGGCTTAGCGGGTTATTACCGCCAATTTGTTCAGGGATTTTTATCTATCGCATCACCCTTAACCAAGTTGACTCAAAAGGGTGCTCCTTTTACGTGGTCGAATGAGTATGAGGAGAGTTTTCAGAAGTTCAAGACTGCCTTGAACACGACTCTAGTATTAGTTTTGCCATCAGCTTCAAGTTTATATACAGTGTATTTTGATGCTTCGAGAGTTGGAATTGGGTGTGTGTTGATGCATGAGGGTAGAGTTATTGCTTATGCTTCTCATCAGCTGAAGCCCCGTGAGAGGACACTACCTATTCATGATTTGGAGTTGGCTGCCATTGTTCACGCGTTGAAGATTTGGAGGCATTACTTGTGTGGTGTGTCTTGTGAGGTGTTTACTAATCATCGTAGCCTTCAGCACTTGTTTAAGAAGAAGGATCTCAATTTGAGGCAGCAGAGATGGTTGGAGCTGCTAAAGGACTATGATATCACTATTTTGTACCATCCGGGGAACGCCAATGTGGTGGTCGATGCTCTAAGTAGGAAGGCGGTGAGTATGCGGAGTTTGGCGTATATTCCAGTTGGGGAGAGACCTCTTGCAGTTGACATTCAGCCCTTGGCCAATTAGTTCGTGAGGTTTGATATTTGGAGCCTAGTCGGGTATTCGCTTGTGTGATTTCTCAGTTTTCCTTATTTGATTGCATCAGAGAGCGCTTGTATGATGATTCTCATTTGCTTTTCCTTAAGGACAGAGTTCAGCACGATGATACCAGAGATGTGACCATTGGTGATGATAGGATGTTGAGGATGCAGGGATGGATATGTGTGCCCAATATAGATGGACTTCGGGTGCCGCGAAGATGTTTCAGGATCTAAGACAACATTATTGGTGGAGTAGAATGAAGAAGGACATTTTGCGATTTTGTCATGACCCCAGCCCCGATCGTGATGACGCCCAACACCATTCTATGCAAGCCCAACCAATTCAACACTCAATCCCTTTTTATTAAAAATTCAATGCCGATTAACAGGAATAAATTACCAAACTGATGTGAATATAAGTCAGAAATAAAGACAAAATGTGTGGAAATCATAATAATAATCTCTACAAAAGCCCACCGATCCGGTGTCACGAGTCAGAAGCCTCTAGTACATGAATCCAATAGTCTGATACAAGAACAGTCTAAAAATGTGGAAAAGTAAAGAAAGATGGAGGGAGAAATCAGATCTGCAGAGGCCATGCAGCTACCTCGATAACTCCGGTGAAATCTGAACTGCAGAATAGCTCGAACTATGCCTCAGGAACACCTGGATCTGCACACATGGTGCAGGGATTAATGTAAGTACTCTGACCCAGTGAGTAATAGAAATAAATAATGACTGACAGTATGAAATCACGTAAAAGCACTAAGCAGTTCTATATCAAAGCAGTAAGAACATTTAAACAGCAAATAATGAGAAAAAGTCAGGAAAAAAATTCCTTAAAACCAGTACTCATCTCATATACTCTTCACAATAACCGAATTCATAATCATATCGCTGCGGCGTGCAGCCCGATTCGTATATCCCTGTGGCACACAGCCTGATCCATAATAATAGTTGACTGCACTCACGGGGGTGTACAGACTCCGGAGGGGCTCCTACAGCCCAAACGCTATATTGCTGCGGCGCGCAGCCTGATCCATATATATAAATATACACTTGTTGCGGTGTGCATCCCGATCCATATAAATATATTGATGCGGCATGCAGCCCGATCCATAACGTATAAAACATCCTCACTATTGAGTTCTCGACCCCTCTCAGTCGATATAAACACAGCCTCTCGGGCATACTAATATAAGATAGGGATCTCAGCCCACATATTACTTTCATTTACGATTAGCAATTTCAAAAGCCATATCATATTGTATTAAACAGTTAGAAACATGGCTAAGGCATGATTTTAACACGTAAAGTGAGGTCAATCAGTAATAATGCCCCTAAGGGTCTGTAAGGCCCCGTAAAATTTTATGCTTAAAACCTAGTAGCTCATAGTGTCAAGGTCCAAATATTGTGTTAGGAATGTGTAGAATCCTTCGCAGCGAGCTTGCGAGCCGCGGTTCGGACCCTCGGTGGTGATCTAAGCTTTAAAAATCAAAAGAATAAATTTTTCCAGAAAATTGTCAATTCTGCGATCACGAATGCGGTCGCAGAATCGAAATGCAGACCGCATCCTATCGCAGAGTGAAGCAGAAAATTAGTCTAAGTTGATGTCAAAAATGCGGCCCATTCTACGATCGCAGAATCAAAATGCGGACCGCATTCCTACCGCAGAGTGTAACAGAAGATTTGTCAAAGATTGAAGCTAAAATGCAGTCAATTCTGCGGCGCATTATGCGACCGCAGAACATGAATGCGGACTGCATTCTTGTCGCAAATCGTGTCAGAACATTTGGTTTTTGAGGAGCAATTCTGCGGTCCATTATGCGGACCGCATGTATACTCTGCGATC
>MU684440.1:0-13037 GCA_026770625.1 Nicotiana glauca
TATTAGGCCTAAACTAAATATTTATGCTAAAATGTGAAAAATCTCGGGGAGGGTCAAAAATCACGTGTTTACAATGTGTTATACCAATTTTGGCCTGAGATGTATTTATATGGTATTGAAAGGTTTTCCAAAACTTGTATATGATCAAGAGCTGAGAATTGAACGGGATTATGATGAGACTTGAGATATTCCTGCGTCCTTAATAATTATACATTTCAGTATCAGCGGGGTCATGGAAACATATTCAATATACTCATAGTGCTTAAGTTAATCACAACACTCGCGTGGGGCAGTCATCTTTTAATGCACCACCGTCATGAGGTTTGTATAATGGTTATTCCAGTTATCTATCATAGACTAAGTATGAGCAGTTGAACCGTTAAATGGATTGTTATGAATGTGTTAGTACTACGCACATCATGGGAAAACTGTCCTAGTCATGGGAAAAGCATAATTTTTAAAAGCACTCAGGTTACGTGCCTCATTACAGTTACTACTCCACTTGCATGACCAACCAGAGGTAGGGGTCAGGATGTTAGAGGTGGAGGTGAGACTCGTAGAGGTGGAGACCGAGCCGTTAATATATTTTCTATGGTATGGCTGAGGTCGCAACACCAGATGGTGTCGTTACAAGTACAGTCTCGAATTATTGTAAAGTAACAATTTTGTTAACTTGATTCGGTTCTGAGTATCGGGGCAAGTCCTCCTATTGCACTCCATTTATGAGCGAACTTCATAATTCTGAAATCTACTTATGTGAATACTCCTGTTGGAAAATTATATGGAGATATCTATGTCTATCACTATGTGTTTGTCACTAAAAATAGTTGTGAGCTCAAAAATGACTTTTGTTAATCATTTTGGTGAGTTTGATGTAATTTCTAAATAATTAATTTCAATTGTGAATTATATGCCCTACCGGTATGAGGGTTCATTATATGTGTGATTTTATTTGACGGAAATTATTTGAAAGAAGGAAGAAAGAAAATGGAAAATTTTAGTTGGCACAATGTGCAAAATACTTATGATTTAGAGTTGAGGACGAGATCCTCCCATTTTTATATAATATGAAATATTTAAAGGCTACAAGCTACGGTAGATGTTATATAAGGACAAGATCCTTGCTGTAAAAAAAAGTGTTTAAATGCTCCCTTTGTGAAATTAAAAAAAATTGTACTATAGTACTTATAGGGAGTCATGCCTATTAGATTCATTTAAAAATTTTTGTATAAATATCTTTGTGCATAATTTGCCAGATTTGTATTGTAATTATTGAGTTTTAGACTACGAGGTGAGTGCCCGGGGGATGTAAATTGTAACTCATTTATTCGGGTAAGTAATCATGGGATCTTCATGTCTTGTTGTTAGTAAACTGGAGGTGTGAAATGAGATTTTATTTACATGAGGTTTGTGAGCACGTGATTTTTGCCCTAACCAAATTATTCGAAAAGTTTCAAATAAAATAATTTCTTTATTATTTTACAATTCTGTGTGAATTTTGTTGAATTTTGTGTTAATTGATTGCATTTTTATTCATATGAAAATAAAAAAAAAATATATATGCATTTGCATTTAGGGATTTAATTTCACATTTTAGTATTAATTTGTTTAGAACAAAATATAGAGAAAATAACAAAAATTTTATCCTAGGAGAAGATTCATCAGACTAGGTTTACTATCTCAGGAAAAGATTCATTAGACTAAGATTTTGACTCTAGGAGAAGATTCATCACACTAGGTCCATTTTGTTATTTTAGGAAAAAGGTTCGTCAAACTTAAGATTTTGACTCTATGATAAGATTCATCAGACTAGGATTTTGACTCTAGGAGAAGATTCATCAGACTAGGTCTTTTGTTATCTTAGGTGAAAGGTTCATCAGACTAAGATTTTGACTCTAGGAGAATATTCATCAGACTAGGTCTTTTGTTATCTCAGGAGAAAAATTCTTCAGACTAAGATTATGATCCTAGGAGGCAGTTTCTCAGACTAGGGTGTTTTGTTGTCTTAGGAGAAAGATTCATCAGACTAAGATTTTGGTCCTAGGAGGCGGTTCCTCAGACTAGGGTGTTTTGCTATCTTAGGAGAAAGATTCATCAGACTAAGATTTTGACTCTAGGAGAAGATTCATCAGACTAGGTCTTTTGTTATCTTAGGAGAAAGATTCTTCAGACTAAGATTATGATCCTAGGAGGCGGTTCCTCAGACTAGGGTGTTTTGATATCTTAGGAGAAAGATTCATCAGACTAAGATGTTGACTCTAGGAGAAGATTCATCAGAATCGGTCTTTTGTTATCTTAGGAGAAAAATTCTTCAGACTAAGATTTTGACTCTAGGAGAAGATTCATCAGACTAGGTCCATTTTGTTATTTTAGGAAAAAGGTTCATCAAACTAAGATTTTGACTCTAGGAGAAGATTCATCAGACTAGGATTTTGACTCTAGGAGAAGATTCATCAAACTAGGTCTTTTGTTATCTTAGGAGAAAGGTTCATCAGACTAAGATTTTAACTCTAGGAGAATATTCATCAAACTAGGTCCATTTTGGCTATCTTAGGAGAAAGTTTCATCAGACTCAGATTATGATCCTAGGAGGCGGTTCCTTAGACTAGGGTGTTTTGCTATCTTAGGAGAAAGATTTATCAGACTAAGATTTTGACTATAGGAGAAGATTCATCAGACTAGGTCCATTTTGGTTATCTTAGGAGAAAGTTTCATCAGACTAAGATTTCGATTTGGAGAAAAATCCATCAGACTAGGCCTTTTATCCTGGGAGGAAACATTGTGAAAAGTAATGGCAAAGGTCAATGATTTGAGATACTTCCCTTTTGTCGGTTCTCCTCTTGTTCCTTTCCTTTTTCTTTCGGTTATTGTTCCCCTACTGTTGAACCTTAATGATTTGAGAGACTTCCCTTTTGTCGGTTCTCCTCTTGTTCCTTTCCTTTTTCTTTCGGTTATTGTTCCCCTACTGTTGAACCTTCTTGCACTGCTCTATTCCTGTTTCAAACAACGAAAACTTGTGAGTTTAAAATGTGGTGGTTGGTTTGTGGCCTTGAACCTTGAAGGAGGCCCGATATCCTCCATTTGTTGCATTACATGAACTGTCATTTCACTAGTCCTTATGTCTTATATGAATCCCGCAGCATGTCTATTGTCCCCACTTCGTATATATGATGTTCTTTCTTGACTTTAACCACTGGCTTTGGCCTTGAGTTTATTATTCCTTCACTTATCACGATGACTGATTCCCACTCGAAGATCTTGCTGGTTTATTGACTAACCACTTTCTTTGCTACCCTTAACGTAGCACATATCTCTGATCCGTTCACCAAACATCCTTCATTTGTTGCATTGTTCCTGAATTGATATGTTCCAAACCCTTGTATTTCACACGAGTCCCAAAGTATGTTAATTGTGGCCAACTTATTGCGTCTGCTGTTTTCTCCTGGCTTGACGCCTTTATATGCTTACAAGATCCTGTTTTAATTTGAAAGATTGGTGGCAGATTTTGAAGTCATTTCTCACTTGTTTTGAACGATAGACCCAGGAAGAGGGAATAAAACAAGGTGGGAGGAATGGAAAGAGACAATTCTTAACAAGAAACCTACAGAGTAGCAAACCATCAGATGTGGATACCGACTCTAGCGACCTTGACATGCACCTGCAGCTTACTCTGTTTAACAAATCTGATTTTCAGCTCTTGTTGTACCTTTTCACCGTGAAACTGGGATTCAATGCTCTGCTTGCCCGATCTGATTCACAATCCTTATTCGACTTGTAGTGCCCAAAGGGTTTTCACCATCAAGCCTATCTCATTTTGGTTTTTCTCTCAACTCACCGCCGCCTTATGGTACCCGTGAAGGTTTTCACCAATAAGACTCTCTTATTTTGATTTCTCTCAGCTTTCATCGCCTTGGGGGTACCCGTGAGGGTTCTCATCAACAAGACTTTCTCATTCTTCATTTCCTTTGTTTGGACCAGAGTGTTGCCCCTGATATGATTCACCTCTGCTTGCTTGACTCGACATTTCTTGAAGACTGATCGGAAGGTCTTTCTTTGGACCGTAATGCAGGCTTTTGGATGGGGATGGAAAGAAGGGTATCAAAGGCTCAAAACAATTCAACATGGGCTCAAAATTACAACTTTCGGAATCAGATTTTCCACGACAACCACAACTTCTGCCCCAATTTCTTTCTTGGGGACTTTTGGATTTTATTTTGGTGTGACTGAACCTCAGAGAGAGGCTACCTACGTACCCTTTCGGGATCAAGTCAAACGTAGTTCAGGCGACTACATTTGTTGTTGCGATCTTTTCCTTTCTTCCACTTTTCCTTCTTTTTCTTTTCATTTCTTTCTCTTTTCTTTTATTTTCTTTTCTTCTTTTCTCCTTTCTTTTCTTTTCTCTTCTTTTCTTTTCTTTCTTTTTCTTTTCTCTTTTTGCTTTTCCTTTCTTTTCTTCTTCTTTTCTTTTCTTTTCTTTTCTTTCTTTTTCTTTTCTCTTCTTTTCTATCACTTTCCTTTCACTATTTTTCTCTTGTTTCTCTGCTCACTTCCCATTCAAGCTTGCGAGTCTTATTATTTGATTTCGAAAGAGGGGTATGCAAGAAAACTACCAAGGCTCAAAGGGGTAACAAAGGATACAGTGTTTGGATAGTAGAATAAAATGCCTTCGTCATTCCAATCTTCAAAGCATGCCAAGTACAAACTACACAGTTTAAACAAGCTGAGGAAAACACACGTAACACCTTTTGATTGATTCACATATTTGCCTTCTGTATTTGTCAATTACCTAGAACCATTGGACAACAATCTCGGTGCTACGATCAGTCCTTGTAGACTTGGGGCGAGTTGCTTTTGGCTTCAACCGATGATGCATTTCAATGGTATTTCTTTATGTTCTATCTACCCCCAGTTTCACTTGATTTGGGCTCGAAGTGATTTCAAAATGCCTGTATTTATTTCCCTTGAATGTCCTTACGTCTTCAATATTGTTTCATTGCTTCATTACTAAACTGACTTTTAAAACCAAGCTGAGAATTATGCGTGCATGTCATGTCACTAGAACCAACATAAAAGAATTGTAAAGGGAGAAAGGAACTAAATGAAATGGCTAGAAATGGCAGGAAATCGAGAATTGCATTAGACTGACGGTGAAAGGATTTAAACATCAAAACAAGCAAACTGAACTAGTCACAGCCCTTGAACAAACCTAGACGGCACTAAAACAAGCTATTATGACTAAACAAAGCAAAGTAAAAAGATAGAAGGGTTTGAGTCACAAGAAAATGTCCGGATTACAACCCTGAGAATAACCCGGACAACAGAAATGCCAACAAAATAAACCACCAAAACTCCAAGAGATGGAGCGTCTTCCCAATTACCAAGCAAGGCGTCTTAGCCACTGAATTTCACACCAAGATTGCTGGAATTTTCACAAGTCTTCATCATGTTATTCTGAGCAAACTGCTTCTGGGTTTCCTCTGCCGACTCATTCTTACGATCAATCATTCCCACCATATGCGTCTCATTATGCACTGGAGATGGACTTTGGCCAGTGTTTGCTGCATCTGGACTTTGCACGACAATGCCGCCTGCATCAATAAGCTTCTGAATTGCATTCTTCAGATTCCAACATTTCTCTATGTCGTGCCCCGGGGCACCTGAGCAGTATGCGCACCTTTGAGAAGGATCAAACTTCTTTGGAAGAGGGTTCGGCGTGTTTATCTTAATCGTCTTCAACATGTCCAATTTCCTTATCCTCTGGAACAAACTGGCATATGATTCTCCCAATGGAGTGAATGTTTTCTTTCTCTACAACCTTTCATTCTTAAATGCTTGATTGGGCCGGAAACATGAACCAGAAGGGTTTTGGTAGGCTTGTGGGGGTGGGTAAGACATTTGTGAATGTAGTGCGGGCCATTGCGGGCCTTGTGGATGTAGAGCATATGGTGGTGCATTGTGGATGGGGTACCAGGAAAGTGATGTACGATTTTGGGGGTTCTGTAGAGAGAGGTAGCCGTGAGGAGGATGACACGGATATTCGCGGGGTTGATATTGAGGCCTAAAGTGTTTAGCAAGAGTGCCCACTGGATCCTGTTGTTGGTGGCGCTCAGTAACATCTTTTCTATCAGTTGGAGGACTGTCCCGAGCAACTTGTTCTTTCCATCTGCCAAAAGTCCCTAAAATTTTCCTTGGGTTTATTTTCCGTTTGAGATAGGGAGGGGAAATTTGGGACAATGTCTTTATTGTACTGAAAATGTCGCACAAAATCTTGAGCCATGTCACCCAATATAGGCCACGTGCCGACATCGTGACGACTATGCCATTCTAAAGCTGCCCCAGTCAAGCTCTTACTGAAGTATGCCATCAACAAATCATCTTTCTCCCCAACACTTCTCATTTCACTGCAATAGACCCTCGGGTGAGCTACCAGATCTCCACTCCCATCATACAGGTTAAATTTTGGCACATTGAACCCCGCAGGCAGGTGAACGTTGGGGGACACAGACGATTCTTTGTAAGACATGTTACCATGGTCTCCCCTTCCTTGTATGTTCTTTAAGGATTGTTCTACGCCTTTCAGCTTCATGGCTATTTCATCTCGCCCTGCTTTTCATGTAACCTTTTCGCTTCCAGCATGAAGCTCATCCCGAGGGTTCTTCCTGTATGAATCAAGAACCTTGTGGGCGATTTTTGAGGGATAATATTGGGCCTCACAAGCTTTGAGTGGGTATTCATTGTTGAGGGTAGTAGTTATGACAGGAGAAATTGGTGGTGGCCGGGGTGGTGCCTTCCCAGTCATCCAGGCTTGATACATGTCTGCCATGTGTTGTCTTAACATCCGCACTTCTTCGGCCAACCCATGATCCCGTTCATCCAACTGATGTCGGGTACCGATATTAACCAACTCAGTTTTATTGTAGTTTGCCATTGCCTTTTGTCCTTGTGTTGTAAAGAAGAGTTACCACTTTGAAAACCACAAACCAACCACCTTTCTGGAATGACATGACAAAATGAAACCACCATGTTAGCGTTAGGGCATTTAACATATTGGTAACAGCTTTTGATTGGTCGCATACGTCATCCCGGCTTTTTTTTTTCTTATTTCAATTGTAAACTTTCCCTTTCTTTGTTTTTCTTCATTTTCTCTCTTTGTATTTTTCTTTTTTTTTTCCTGCCTTTCTTGATATTTCTTTCCTTTCTTTCTTGTTTTTCCGCTATTTCCTTTTCTTTTTGCCTTTTTGTGGTTTTCCTATTTTTCCTTTTTCTTTTGGTTATGGTCGAATCCTATGGAGATTGCCTACGTATCATAATCCCGCATGAATCAGACCAAGCGTAGTTCTTGCAAATTGAATGCAAAAATAAAAGAGATAATTTTTGGGATTTTTAAATTTTGTTTTTCTTGAAGGGAAACTACAGAAGCAGACTCAAAATAACAAACTACAAACTCGATGATTAAAACTAGATCAAGAGCACATCAAATCTTCACATCCTAGGGCCCGTGGGGCATCACTCGGCATCGCCACAGGCCTCCGCAAGACTGAGAAGGTTTCAATGTCAAATGTGACCATTTAAACAAAACTGGCCATGTAATGGCTTATTTTTTAAAAAAAACAAACTGTCTATTTTTGCAAAGTTTGGTTTTTCTTCTTTCTTTACGAAAATGAAGACTCGGTTTTACAGATACGGCCTTTCAGCACCTCCGAAAGGGAGATTTTAAGGTTGTTCCCGCAAACCGTTTTTAACATGACTCAGGGTGGTTGTTCTTGTAAAACAGCCTTCCGGTGCCCTTTTGGGGACATTCGGCTTATTTTTCAACAAGAATGGCATCACCCGACTTATTGGATAAACATTAAAATTTTGGTATTTTTGGCTATTTTTGCAAAAGGGGTGGTTGGACCCGATGAGGGTTGCCGTTGCCTACGTATCTCATATCCGGTGAGAATCAAACCAGCATAGTTCGGGCCGATTGGCCAATGATCAAAATCATTTTTGACCAACAATTACTTTATAAATTTTTCAAATATTTTTTTTAGTCTCCAAAAATGCCTTGTAGTCTAAGTTTCAGCCTTCAAAAATTCCCCCCAAAAATTCCTCTTCAAGTTTCAGATCTAATTTTGAAATTCAAACCTTCAAAAAATCCAAAAAACAATAGAAAATCAGTAGAAAAAACAAAAATTTACTGTTTCATTGAAAAATCTTAGGTTAATTGCCATTCTTAGTGGTTAATTTGCATCTTTAGCTCAACATTTGATTGCTGAAGTTTCAGAAGAATTTTGGTTTAATTTCGAATACACTTGAGTTCAATCGTGTGTGAATTTCATTTTTGCTGGTGGAGTCTGATCTGTTGCTGTTGCTTCCTGTGTGATTTTTGGATTTGAAATCGATTTGCTATGTGGAACTGGGCCGTGACTCACTATTGTTTCAATTGGCCTTCATTACTTCTTCACTTTTGCATTTCAATCTCAGGTACACACCTCAATGTGATGTAGATCTCCAATGCTAAGAGTGAAATGAAGAATGCTGTTTCTGATATACTTAGTTGCCTATTCTGTTATATTTTCATTTCAGCTAATTGTTGGTCGTGCTTTTATTTCAATCGAGCTGTAATTGAACTGTTTGGGGATCACTTTTAATCCATAGACTATGAGTTGAATTCATTTTCATCTATGAGCATTTGAATCCAGTAATGTAGTATAATTTTTTAACAATTATAAAGGAGTTCATATTTCAGCATGTTAATGTCAGTAGTCTATGTCAGTTAAATAATGATTAATTGGGATTAGTCCTAACGTAGTTGTTTGGTGTCAAATATGAAACATTAATCTGTTCATGCTTGGGGGGTGATCATTAGTGAGATTAAACGAGTTAATTTGTCTCTTGTAATTAAATGAAACCAGTATCTACAATGGAAGTAGTTAATCAGTGCAAATAGGGGATTTGTGTAAGTTGATATAATGGTTTGAAAGTTGTTGAAACTGGAACTTTGTGTTTCCGTTGGGATTCGACCACTGGGCTATATTTTCAAGCCGCCTGGGCCTACCTTTATTTTACGTCGGGCCCAACTGAATCCTTTTCTGAGAAGATAACGTTGAGGCTTTGTTAGCAAATTGTAAGTCAATCTGGGTTGGGCTTTTGTTAACACATGGCTTAGCCTTGATCCATTATTGCAATTTTCCATTTGGGATTGTACAAAGGCCAAGATATGGATGGCCATTCACGAGCAGTGAGGCTGCTGGTATAAATCACTGAATTCGAAATAAATTCTTGACATAATAGTATGTTGAATTTGTTAATTAATTAGGACCTTTTCTCATTTTATAGGAACAAACAAAAAGTAGCAAATATAGTTCACTTTAGGAATAGGGAATTAATTTACGCATATAAATTTGGGTTTCGAATTAGGTAGCGAGTTCAAGCTAGAAGGGTCCTCCCTTTTGTTTGAATTCGGACTTGAATTCGAGGCTTGAACTTATATTTGTGAATTAATTGGCCTTTAGAGACAAATAAAAAATAGAAAATTTTAGTTTGCTTTAGGACTGGCCTTTTAATAAAAATGAGACGAGCCTCGCCAAATAAAATATCAAATTACGAGGCCCTCAGTAAAACTAAAAAAAATACTTAGAATTTCGGGATGGGCCGTTTAGTGAATTTCACGGTCTTCCCAAAAGATAATAACACGTTAGTCTCTTTAGATGCGATTTTAATAAAATTACCTTCCTAAATACGGGTGTGCATTTCATGCGACCCAAATCCAAATCCGAAAACGTTGAATAAGAATGTGTCGAGGATCCGGGTGCATTTCATGTGACGTGATCCGAAAATACATTTTTTTAAACGGCGTTCACTTTCTTAAATAAAATAATAATTGACAAAAAGCGGTAAATAACTTTAAAATTACACTGTAGGTTTAACATGTATTAAAAATAAAAAATTTAGCCGAATATAACAGTTGAGCGACCGTGCTAGAACCACGGAACTCGGGAATGCCTAAAACCTTCTCCCGGGTTAACAGAATTCCTTACCCAGATTTCTGGTTCGCGACTGTAATACAGAGTCAAACCCTTTCCTCGATTCGGGATTCCAACCGCTGACTTGGGACACCATAAATCTCCTAAGTGGCGACTCTGAATCTTTAATAAAACGAATCCCGTTTTGATTGTCCTTTAATTGGAAAAAACTCCTTTTTATTATACACTTCCCCGGGGTGTAGTAAAGCCGGAAAAATAAGGTGTGACAAGGTTAATTGGTGATTTTGTAATTGATGATGAACAACTATTAAGATCAGAGAAGTGGTTACGGTCATACATATGATGCATTTCATGTCGAGATATCATTATGATAATACCGTGATTGTAATGTACAGATTAGTGTTATTGATATATACATTTTGGTGCTTTGCTGGGTTGTGGATGTGTTGTTAGGAGTTATTTTGGTGTTACTCTGACAGGTGTATAGGCCTAATTACAAGGGAGACTCTGCCGAAATTTCTGAAAAATTTGGGAGTTAGAAAAATTTGGGATATTGAGACGTGCAAAGAAAGAGAGAAGCTACATTACGTGTTTGAGGACGGACTCTAATTCTCATTTGAGGACGAATGATCCTAAGTGGGGGAAAATGTAGTACCCCATATTTGATGGGTGCGTAGGCACGAGTTGCTATAGCCAGTCGTGACAAATATAGTGTGTTGACGTAAAAATCGGACCTTTCTGGAAATGATTGGATAAGAAATTTGGTCTTAAAGTCTACAAATATGGATAAAAGAAATAATCTCAATTGAAATGGTGTTATCGGAATTACGTCGAATGCGGTAATGTTGGATCAAACGTGAGTATTTGTGTAAAAGTAAAATCATCAATTTGGTAACCTGAGAATAATTCTTAGTACGTTCGAGGACGAACGTTTGTTTTAGAGGTGGAGAATGCGATGACCCAAAATATCATATTTAATTTAAATAATTATCTCTGTATTTTAAGACCTTGAAAAGTGGTATCAATAATTTTTCAACTTGTGTGCGCAGTCCTTATAATTTTCTAGAAGGTTTTTATGTGAAAAATGGATTAAATTATGAATTAGAGCTTTAAAACTCATCTGAGTTGACTTCGGTCAACATTTTGATCAAACGAACCCGGATCCAAGTTTTGACCATTCCGATAGTTCCGTATCATGATTTGGGACTTGTTCATATACCCGAAATCGAATTCGGAGGTCCATAAATCAAATTATCGCCATTTAACGGAATCTAGAAATCTAAGGCTAAGGATTTCTTAAGTTTGACCGGAGAGTTGACTTTTGAGCAAACCACCCCGGAATGAAATTAATAATTTCAATAGTTTCGTATGGTGATTTTGAACCTAGGAGCATGTTCGGATTTAGATTTGGAAGTCCGTAGGACAATTCAGTGCATTTTGGCGAAAGTTGGAAAATAGAAGATTTTCGGAAATGTTTGACCGAGAGTTGACTTTTTGATATCGGGGTTGAAATCTGATTCTAAAAATTGAAACAGCTCCACTATGTTATTTATGACTTGTGTGCAAAATTTGAAGTCATTCCGGATTGATTTGATAGGTTTCGACTCAAAATATAGAAGTTAGAAGATTTGAAAACTTGTAATTCGATTCGAGGTGCGATTCGTAGTTTGGATATTGTTTAATGTGATTTGAGACCTCGAATATGTCCGTGTTATGTTACAGAACTTATTGGTATATATGGACAAGGTCCCAAGTAGCTCGGATGAGTTTCGGATGGAATTCAGATCGTTTGGCGCCTTGTTGAAGATGCTGGAATTCGCAGGGCAGCAGCAGGTTTTGGACAGCGCAGAGCTAACTTTGAGAGTTTATATCTCACAATCTATAACGAATTTGGAGATGATCCAAAAACGAAACTTATAGACCTTTATGTCTAGTATTTAAAAATTCAAATCGTTTATCATTTGGAGCTGTGTACAAAACGTTATAGTTAATAAACTACAGGCTGTCTGGAAATAGTTTTGAAATCGCCAGAAATTTCTGATGCGAGGAGGCTACTTTGTAAGGATATATCTCGAAATATATAAGGAATCTAAAAATGTACAAAACATGATTGTTGTAGCGCTTACATTCTAATTTTCAGAAAATTAAACCGTTCATCATTTAGATATTTGTATAGAAAGTTATGATCGATTTACCGAAAGCTGGTAATACTTTTTTTTCTGGGATAGAGACTAAATTGCATATGTCAAATGCAATGTATAAGTCTCAATTGACAAATGCAACTTGCCTGGACAGATTCTTATGCACGTGAGTTAGCCATTTTTACTCATTTTTGAATTTTGAGTCTCGGATTTAGGAGATTCCAAAGGGGTTATTCACGACTTCGACTTGGGTAAGTGTTCTAGATCCAAAAGAGATTACATTTCATAAATCCATGTCCATATTCATCAATTATTTCAGATTTAGGTGTAAGAAATTGGAATTTTTGTAAAATCTTCCAAAAACAAAAATTTAAGATTTGAAAGCCAATCCGATGTTGGAATTTTGGTATGGTTGAACTCGTATCGGAATGGATTGTCGAATTTTATGAGTTTCGCCGGAATCCGAGACATGGGGCCCACGGGCGAATTTTTAGTTCAATTTCGTATTTTTAGTAGAAATGTAGTATTTCATATGGAATTAATTCCTATAATTTTTATTGACTGAATTGAATTGTTTATGACTAGATTTGAGAATTTCGGGCACGAATTTGTTAGGTAAAGGCTTGTTTGAATTTTGAATTGGTTGCAAAGCGAGGTAAGTATTTGATCTAACTTTGGCTTGAGGGAATAGGATTAGAGTATTGTTTGCTAATTGCTAAATGTCGAGTACGGTGTATTGGCATGGTGACGAGTATCTATACACTGGAGTCTAGCATGACCGTGAGTCTTTATGTGTGATTATTCGGATTCTGTGGTGACTCTTCCTTGTTAATTGATAAATTCTATGTAATGTGAAGAGTTTGAGAAAGAATTATGATTTGTATATTCTTGGAGCGTTGGCTCGAATGGTGATAGGATAATGGAGTAA
>MU684440.1:13623-24138 GCA_026770625.1 Nicotiana glauca
GTGGCACACCGACCACTTATATATTATGAAATGGGATCGTGTGGCATGCCGACCACTTATATATTATGAAATGGGATCGTGTGGCACACCGACCACTTATATATTATGAAATGGGATCGTGTGGCACACCGAACACTTATAAATTATGAAATGGGATCGTGTGGCATGCCAACCACTTATTTATTATGAAATGGGATCGTGTGGCACGCCAACCACTTATTTATTATGAAATGGGCTCGTGTGGTACGCCTACCACGAGATAGATAAGATGAAAGTGACAATTCGTGTTTGATTTTCGTATCCTTGTTAGTGATTGGATTTTTTTGGTGTCGTGCACCTTCGGTTTGCTATGTTTAGTTGTTGTTGTCAATTTAAATGTTTTAACTATTTAAATTCATTAATTGTTGTGATCATTTTCTTAGAACCTATAGTGTTTGCAATATCTCACCGCATTTATACACATATATATATGCACACACATTACAATATGTCAAACGTTATCCTTAATTCAATTAGTTTCTCAACTATATCCCCTTAAACCGTTTGAGGTTGTACTTTACTTAAAAAGGAATTTCTACTATGTTTTAATTTATCGATTTCTCGTATTAAAGGTAATAATTCATTCGGTATTGTACTTTAATTGAAAAAGGTATTTTCTTTATCAAATGATTACTAAAAATAACTTCATCTTTTCTTGGTGATTTCCTAATTGGGTTGAAAGTTGTACTCTATTTTATATTAAGTAAATGAGGCTCTTTGAACATTCTTAACTGTATTGGGTTATGAATCCTATGAATTGAGTAACATGAGAATGTTGTTGCGAAATGTGAGACAGAAGCATGTGGGTACAATGTCACGTAAAAATATGAAAGTGGGCTGAGACCTATATTATTTATGATTTTAAAATAAGGCGTCACAAGATGACCTTTACTCGAAAAAATTATATTTGAAAGATGCTTATCTGACAGATAATTTATTTAAAGGAAATATATTCAAAATATATCCATTGAAAAGCATATTATTTTACGTATTTATATTTGAAGGACTTGATTAATTGATTGTACTTGTATTTATTATTTGTTGAGAAACAATTATGTTGTCCTTGTTGCCTGCTATTTATATCACCGGTTGATCATTGTTGCCATCATGATTATCTGCTTCCTATTATTTTGTACGATATTTTACACAAGTTTATTTGGTAGTCTGGTCCTAGCCTCGTCACTACTTCACCGAGATTAGGCTAGGCACTTACCAGCACATGGAGTCGGTTGTGCTGATACTACACTACTGTACATTTTTGTATACAGATCCAGGCATTTGATCGATGGTAGCTATTCGTTGCGGTGGAGACTCAAGGTAAACCTGCTATAGCGTTTGCACTCCTTAGAGTCACCTTTAATTGTACTTATTTCCATTTGTTCCCTTTGTTTCAGAACAGTGATGTAATTATATTGTATAACTACTCTTAGAAAGGCTTATGACTTGTACTACTGATTTTTTTGGGAATTGTAAATTGTTTAGAGAAAATTTTATTTGAAGTTAATAAGTATCAATGTTATTTCGGTTAATGTTAGGCTTACCTAGTTTAGAGACTAGGTGCCATCACGACTCCTTCAGAGGGATTTTTGGGTCGTGACAAAACAGCGCGCGAATTCGCACACGAACAAACTTTTAAACACCCTAAAGACCGGAAATAAGAGAATTTGAGTCACTTCTCAAGCTTAGGATTTCCTCTACACCCCAACTCGACCAAGGCATCCAATTGCACACCTAAGGTGAGTTTTTTTAGTGCGTTTTCATGGTGATTTCACTTCTCAATCACTAGTTACAACATGGTTTTGACTGGATTTCGTATTAAAAAAATCTCAAGGACACCCCAAAGTTGTCTTTCAAGATTCGGTCTACAAGAGGTAATCCTACACCTTAGACTTACATATATGGAGTTATTATGGAATTATGAGTATGAATCGTGTATTACAACTTATGGTATAGTGATTGGAGACCATAAATTTCCAATTTAAATACATGAACATGGTAGGGATTTAAAGATGTTAATTTGATGGAATTTTGTTGGTTTGGGTGTGAATGGTTGATCACACATGTGATGTAAGGAGTATAAATTGCTAAAGAATAATAGTGGGATGAATTATTGGTTAATGGTGATAGTTGGAGGAACCAATACTATAGTTATGAGGTATAAATATCTATGCCTACTAGATGTTTGATAATAGGCCTAAATGGCATAAGTTATGGGATTTAGTACTAATATTGGCCCTATTGAATGTTGTATTGTAGATTGAAGTTACATGACTGTATTGGATCATTGTAGTATCATTAAGGGGCGAATCTCAGATATGTATGGCTAAAACCCCGTCTTTTAGAAATCGAGCTTCATCGATGTTTGTGTGATTTGGGTCAAATTCGACACACGAAGAGGCAAATTTGAGAGGCAAGGGCATAGCGAGCTAGACTTTTGGCCGCCTTGAGGTGAGTAATGATTGTAAATGATATACTGAGGGTTTGAAACCCCGGATTTGCACACTGTAGTGCGATATTGAGGTGACTTGCACGCCGGATAGCGAGCGTAGGGTAGAGCACCGTTGGGGATTGTGACTTGGTCCGTCCCGATTGTTGATTTTATCGCGTATTTGACTGAAACTTATTTGATATTATCATGATTTGGGCTGATTGCCATATTTGGGCTTCGTGCCAATTATTTGAAACCCTTCGGGGATATTTATCACTCTTTCCTCACTATTTGATATACTACTTGAACTCAGTCCTGTTGATTATTGATGTGAGGAGGCTTTCAGGCCTCTAGTGTAATGTGAGAAGGCTTTCAGGCCTCATGTTGATATGTACAGGCTTTCAGGCCTTATGATGATATAGCGCTTGGGCTGTAGGAGACCCTCCGGAGTCTGCACCCCCACAGTGAGCGCGGGTACCCATCTAGAATGGACATATTTTAGACAGTGGTAACAATGACACTGTTATACGTATTTTGGTCAGGTAACAATGACTGACTAGTGGTAATAATGGCACTCTAATACGCATTTTTGGTCAGGTAACAATGACTGACCAGGAACATAAATCATGCCCGAGGGGCCGGAACTGTTTTGAGATACTGCCCGAGGGGCAAACTTTGATATGCTTATCTTGAATATTTACTTGTCTTTTTACCTATTATACTGTGGTAATTGTGCCCGAGGGGTGGATTTTTATGTGCTTATCAGCACTAACTGTTTGAAATCATTTTCTTAATTATTGAAAAGATCACTTTCAAAAGAGATTTGAACTGAGCCAAGGTATTTCTTAAGATTTCACAGATATCACTACTTTCTCATAAAATTGTACCCGGCTTCTATGCAGCATGTCGGTTGCTTTACGTGATTTCTTGCTGCTTAGTTATTATTTACTTTTATTACTCACTGAGTTGGAGTACTCACTTTACTCCCTGCACCTCGCGTGCAGATGCAGGTATTTGTTTCACCCGATAGCTGGTTTTGAGCTGGTTGAAGATTTTGCTATCATAGTTGAGCAAGGTGACCTCCAGCATTCGCGGCACCATATTTCTTCCTTGATTCTAAATTCTCTTCTATATATTACTGGCCTTGTAGTTGTATTTAGACTCCCCTAGATGATCGTGACTTGTGACACCCCGGTTTGGGTTGTGTTTGGTTGTACTTCCGCTAAGTAATAATATTAAATCACCTTTAAAATTGTTTATTCATGTTTATCTATTTTTGAAAGAGGCAAATAGGGTTGGTTGGTTGGCCTTGTCTTCACAAGAGGCGCCATCACGATCGGAGTGGGGTTTGGGTCGTGACAAGTTGGTATCAGAGCCTAGGTTACTAGGTCTTGCGAGTCTTGAGCAGGTTTAGTAGAGTCTCGCGGATCGGTACGGAAATGTCTGTATTTATCCTCGAGAGGCTGCAGAACCTTTAGGATAAACTTCACATTCTTGAATTCTTATCGTGCGTCCTTGATTCTGCTTGAAAAGTAACTCTTACAATTCCTTCCAAGTGATCGTATGCGCGAACGAGCGCTCAATATGAGATATGCCTTGATGGCTTGTAATTCCACGATCAAGGGGCGAGACGTGATCTCTGTGACTTGATGTTGGTCCAGTCTGAAGGAATTGAGGCCGGGTCTTTGCCTATGGCTTGAGCACCGAGGTGCTGATTGTGTGAGCAAATGTTTTGAACTTATATGTTCGGTATTGTCCCTATTAGTGGGAATGTTGTCTGGATAGCTACATGATGAGTATGTTAGTACTGCGAGATGTATCTATATGACCTGGAAGTGATGAGAGAGGTCTACTGAATGATATATGAACTATTGAGTGTATGATTTCCATTGTGATAGGATGTGTAGCCCCGAATTATTGGCGCGTGAAGAATATTTTCATGTCTCCTATTTGGAGTGAAGTAAATTTCATGTTACGATATGAGTTTAGACTCAGGAAGATTAAGTGATTGTGTAATGTGTATGACAGTGGAAGGTATATAAAAATATTAACTAAAGGTAAAGCTAATGGGTAATTGGCTTATGAGGGGAAACTATTTGTCATACTAGTTAGATAAGTCTGGGAGCTGAGATTGCTTCTTTAAATGTATTATGACGAAATCTATGAGTCGAGGAGCCCTCCTTGAAGTTCGGAAACATTAAGGAAAGAAAATGTTCTTACTTGGTTGAATAGTCCAATAATGGAGGGTACAATTCAAATAGGTGCAACGCATGTCCATGTATCAATTTTGATAATATAATACATGTAATATTGAGATTAATGTTATTGATATATATTGTGATGCTTTGTCAAGTTGTGGATGTGTTGTTAGGCTGATTTTGGTGATTCTCTGGTAGGTGGATAGGCCCAATTACAAAGGAGACTCTGCCTAAATTTTTGAAAAATTTGGGACTTAGTAAAAATTTGGTCGCCTAGAGAGTGGGCTTAACTGTTGTGTGAGTGAATACAAGAATTGCAAAAGAGTTAAAATTCCAAATGATTTGTGTTTCCACAAGCTTATGAAGGAGTGAGTTTAATCTCACTATGGTATTACGGCAACAATAGAGTATGTGTGTTATGATTTATTGAGTGCGTTTTTATATATGCCTTTGATCCAAGTTGGGGAGTTGGTTATTAATTAAGTTGATTGCACGGTTAAGAGCAATATTGCTCCAGTCTGCCACAGAGATGCCTCAGTATTATTCAATCCCGGTTCCACCTATTCTTATGTGTCCTCATATTTTTCTCATTATTTGGGTACGCCGCGAGAGTTTCTTTCTTTACCTATTCATGTATCTACCCCGGTGGGCGATACTGTTGTTGTAGACCGTGTGTACCGGTCATGTGTTGTGATTATTGGGGGTCTGGAGACCCGAGTTGATTTGTTGCTATTGAGCATGGTGGACTTTGATGTTATTCTGGGCATGGATTGGCTATCTCTGTGTCGTTCTATTCTAGATTGTCATGCTAAGACAGTCACTTTGGCTATTTTGGGTGTTCCGAGGATCGAGTGGCCAGGTATGACTGATTATGTTCCTAGCAGAGTAATTTCTTTCTTGAAAGCCCAGCGTATGGTTGGGAAGGGTTGTTTATCATATCTAGCTTTTGTGCGAGATGTTGGAGCTGAGACTCCTAGTATTGATTCTGTCCCAGTTGTGAGGGATTTTCCTGATGCATTTCTTGCAGACCTGTCGGGCATGCCACCGGATAGGGATATTAATTTTGGTGTTGACCTAGTGCCGGACACTCAGCCCATTTCTATTCTGTTGTATCGTATGGCACCTGTAGAGTTGAAAGAATTGAATGAAAAGTTTCAGGAGCTCCTAGATAAGGGGTTCATTCGGCCTAGTGTGTCACCTTGGGGTACACCAGTCTTATTTGTGAAAAAGAAGGATGGCACAATGATAATATACATTGATTACATGCAATTGAATAAAGTAACAGTGAAGAACAAGTATCCTTTGCCTCGTATTGATAGCATGGTTATGTGCGAACATATTTGAAAGTTTTCTCGATGGTTTATACCATGGTTTGAGCTGGATATCTTCTACCAGTGCGCAGAGCATTTTATATATTATGAACTCCTCCTAAATGGGAGCAAATAGAAAATTTCAAACTATCGGAATGTAATTTTCCTATAGCTAAAAAATTCTAATGATATTCTTGCGTTTGTAAAATGATGGCATAATAGACGCGGTGTACTGTGCATGTTTAAAATTTTCATGTACGAGGTAGCAGTTTATTCTTGAAGAAAAGGTCATGAATTCTGGGTAGAATAGTCAGTTTCAAATATTTAGATTGAATGTTATAACTGCCCGGTAAGGCCTGAGAAGGGTGCACATTATATTCTGATTAACATATGTCTATTGGCATTTCAATGCTCACTTGGTTGATCGACTACCAATATTTCGATCTTGTTATGTATTGTAGAATTTTTAAAAAAAAAATAATTATCTTGGGATGGTCGTACTTGAGGGATGTGTTAGTCATTTGGGTGCTGAGGTCGTAATCAATTACGGTGATTTATGTGATCTATGAATTTGGAGATGGGGAATTCTCAAAAATATACTATTTCAGGATTGTAGCATGTTGAGGGGAGTATTTTATCTAACTCATTGGATGCACTAGTCGAGCTAATTGATGGTGATAATTATACGATGTGAGCGCCAATATATGTGAGGTTTGAACCTGTGTGCAAGCACCGAGCCAATATTCATGCTCGGAAGATGTGTAGGCTATGATATGCCTAGAGTAGGATATTGAACTTAAAGGTATAATGTTTCTCGTATTCGTAACTTTGTTAAGAAATATCTAGACTACATTTGAGATTTCCAAGATGATAAATTCCAGAACAAACTTGGTAATTACTAATTCTGCGTTAATTTGATGATTTGAGCTATGACGGCATAGTTTGCTCATGCCTACGATATAGAGTGTTATTTATGCCAGTCCAGGGGCATGAGAATCTTATGTCATTTAGCATATACATGTGTACTTGTGGAATTGCTCCTATATGATACGCTTGGACTGGAGGTCTGTGACAATGCCAGGTGGATTATGTTGTTGGCAACTAAGTTGCTCGTGAAGTTGATGTCAATGTGAGCTATAGAAGAGCTGGTTATTATTATTCTATTCATGTATCTTGGTTCCACTGTGATTGACGAGCTCAGAGCATATCGTTGGGGTGGTACTTGTGGAACTTGCAAAGCGGCTCTTTTCTTTAACGTATTCTCCCTTTCTGGGGTAACCAGATGGTGCAATAGTGAGGGTTTCCGGTATGGCATTGTATTATGTACTTCTCTGTGGCTATGGTGATTCACTGGTGGTACTAGATATCAAATTGCGCTTGGTTGATGATTTTGAGCATGGTGACTTGGGGCATCTCATGTGAACTAGTGTTTGGATAGGGTCGCGCATGGCAGCAAAGCTATATGGAGTTATGACCTTCCGGGTTAGATTTTTGTGTTCTATTTATAGGATATGAGACGGGTTCTCAGCCTTGTGTTGTGGTGGTACTGGTGAGCTTAAAGTACAATTCTTTCATTTGAGTCATTTTCATGAATTGAGTATGCTCGGACTATTGCTTATTGGCACGCGTATTGAGCGAGTGGTGGCTTAGGACAATATTGATGTGTCATGTCACCAGAATAATCTGTTGGATTAGAAGATATCAGTGGGATCATTAATGAATACGAACGGATTCGATTTCAGCATGTCGGAGGGATAATATCGAGCTTCGGCTCAGAAATTTGATATAGCATTTTCCAAAGGAGAAGTGGCTTCATGAATGGTTGATACGGGAAATGGTTATGGCTTACCGCGTGATTTAGTTATCATTGGCAGTATATAAAAGTGTTGAGATGACACTTTAGTTGATAAGAGTTTTTCTATCGGTATTCGGGTGTTGTGTGCAACTGCTGTGATTAGAAGTTATCACCAAGCGTTTGAGTTATGTGGTCTATCATGTAATTGCACCTGAGGTTGCAGGTATCGGTTATTATAACTGGTTCGGGCTTATTCTGAATATAGATGTGAGGTTCTGACCTTGTGTATGATTTCGGAAATGGAAATGTGGTTCTAAGGTTATGGGCTAGATTGTGTTGTGAAATTTCAGTTACAATGTATTGTCAGACCTATATGAGATAGGGTGATGTGGGATCACCCTCAGATTTATGCATGCTAAGGTTATTCAGTGAAAGTGCAGTGGAGAGGTCGGCCCGTGGAGGAGGCTACCTGGGAGACCGAGCAGGAGATGCGGAGAAGATATCCTCATCTACTTGAGACTTCAGGTATGTTTCTTAACTCGCTCGAGGACGAGCGTTTGTTTAAGTTGGGGAGGATGTGACGACCCGATCCGTTGTCTCATGAGTTACCGCCCCGTCCTTCCCATTTTCTACTTCTATATGCTTCATTATCAGTGTCTTGCGTGATCGAGTTGTCTTGGATTGATTTTAGAAGGAAATGAGACACTTAGTCTCTTTAAGGAAGGCTTAGTTTGGAAAAGTCAACCGGATGTTGACATATGTGTTAGAGGGCTCGGATATGAATTCTGTTCATTCGGTTAGCTTCAGGGGATGATTTGTGACCTAGGAATGTGATCGGAAGTGATTTTGGAGGCCCAATGTAGAATTAGGCTTGAATTGGCGAAGTAGCATTTTGGCGAATTCCGGTTGATAGGTGAGATTTTGATCCGAGGGTCGGAATAGAATTCCGAGAGTTGATGTAGCTTCGTTAGGTGATTTGGGATATGTGTACAAAATTTTAGGTCATTCGGACGTGGTTTGGTTGGATTTTTGATCAAATGTGTGTTTTGGAAGTTTTAGAAGAACTTAGGCTTGAATTCGATGTAATTTGATGGTCTTGGCATTGTTTGATGCATTTTGATGATTGGAACAAGTTTGTATGATGTTTTAGGAGGTGTTGGTAGTTTAGGTTGAGGTCCCGGGTGCCTCGGGGTGATTTCGGATGGTTAACGGGAACTTTTGAAGTTGGAAAATTTCATAATAGACGAAAGTTGTAAATGAGTGCGCACAAGACCTCAATTTAAACGATCATATCTCCAGTTATATAAGGAGTTAGGTGATGCACAACCTATCAAATTAAAACCCTTTGAGTCTAGTTTGCAACTCAATAAACCGTTCATCATTTAGAGGTGTATACAAAAAGTTATGATCATTTTAATCGGCATGTGTCACTAGCGCGACCACTAGCGCGAAGTCACGCATTTTTCGGAGTATTCTGCCTCCGACGCGCGAACAGCGCGCGAATTCGCGCACGAACAGACTTTTAAACACCCTAAAGACCAGAAATAAGAGAATTTGAGTCACTTCTCAAGCTTAGGATTTCCTCTACACCCCAACTCGACCAAGGCATCCAATTGCACAGCTATGGTGAGTTTTTTTAGTGTTTTTTCATGGTGATTTCACTTCTCAGTCACTAGTTACAACATGGTTTTGACTGGATTTTATAGGATTTCTTCAAAAAATCTCAAGGACACACCAAAGTTGTCTTTTAAAATTTGGCCTACAAGAGGTAATCCTATACCTTAGACTTACATATATGGAGTTATTATGGAATTATGTTTATGAATCATGTATTACAACTTATGGTATAGTGATTGGAGACCATAAATTCCCAATTTAAATACATGAACATGGTAGGGATTTAAAGGTGTTTATTTGATTGAATTTTGTTGATTTGGGTGTGAATGGTTGATCACACATGTGATGTTAGGAGTATAAATTGCTAAAGAATAATAGTGGGATGAATTATTGGTTAATGGTGATAGTTGGAGGAACCAATACCATAGTTATGAGGTATAAATATCTATGCCTACAAGATGTTTGATAATAGGCCTAAATGGCATAAGTTATGGGATTTAGTACTAATATTGGCCCTATTGAATGTTGTATTGTAGATTGAAGTTACATGACTGTATTGGATCATTGTAGTATCATTAAGGGGTGAATCTCAGATATGTATGGCTAAAACCCCGTCTTTTAGAAATAGAGCTTCATCGATGTTTGTGTGATTTTAGTCAGATTCGACGCACGAAGAGGCAAATTTGAGAGGCAAGGGCATAGCGAGCTAGACTTTTGGCCGCCTTGAGATGAGTATTAATTGTAAATGATATTCTGAGGGTTTGAAACCCCGGATTTGCACATCGTAGTTCTATATTAAGGTGACTTGCACGCCGGATAGCGAGCGTGGGGTAGAGCACCATTGGGGATTGTGACTTGGTCCGTCCCGGTTGTTGATTTTACCGCGTATTTGACTGAAACTTATTTGATATTATCATGATTTGGGCTGATTTCCATATTTGGGCTTCGTGCCAATTATTTGAACCCCTTCGGGGATATTTATCACTCTTTCCTCACTATTTGATATACTACTTGAACTCAGTCCTATTGATTATACTGTTTTGACAACTCAGCCGTTTTAATTGAACTTTGAGACTTAGATGATATTTCTACTGTTGTTTTGGCTGAGCACTACTATTTTATTGATGC
>MU684440.1:24184-93867 GCA_026770625.1 Nicotiana glauca
TGGTCCGTCCCGGTTGTTGATTTTACCGCGTATTTGACTGAAACTTATTTGATATTATCATGATTTGGGCTGATTTCCATATTTGGGCTTCGTGCCAATTATTTGAACCCCTTCGGGGATATTTATCACTCTTTCCTCACTATTTGATATACTACTTGAACTCAGTCCTATTGATTATACTGTTTTGACAACTCAGCCATTTTAATTGAACTTTGAGACTAAGATGATATTTCTAGTGTTGTTCTGGCTGAGCACTATTATTGTATTGATGCCCGAGGGGATTATGATGTTTTTATGAACTGAGTAAGGCCGAAGGCCATATGTGAGGATATGTTGAGTGATGTGAGGAGGCTTTCAGGCCTCGAGCATAATGTGAGAAGGCTTTCAGGCCTCATGTTGATATGTACAGGCTTTCAGGCCTTATGATAATATAGCACTTGGGCTGTAGGAGCCACTCCGGAGTATGCACCCCCACAGTGAGCACGGGTACCCATCTAGAACGAACAAATTTTAGACAGTGGTAACAATGGCACTGTTATACGCGTTTTGGTCAGGTAACAATGACTGACCAGCGGTAACATTGGCACTGTAATACGCGTTTTTGGTCAGGTAACAATGACTGACCGTTCAGGTAACAATGACTGACAATGAACATAAATCATGCCCGAGGGGCCGGAACTGTTTTGAGATATGGCCCGAGGGGCGAACTTTGATGTGCTCATCTTGCATATTTACTTGTCTTTTTACCTGTTATACTATGGTAATTGTACCCGAGGGGCAGATTTTTTTGTGCTTATCAGTACTAACTGTTTGAAATCGTTTTTGTAATTATTGAAAAGACTTTCAAAAGAGATTTGAACTGAGCCAAGGTATTTCCAAAGATTTCACAGATATCACTGCTTTCTCAGAAAATTGTACCCGGCTTCTATACAGCATGTTGGTTACTTTACGTGATTTCTTGCTGCTCAGTTATTATTTACTTTTATTACTCATTGAGTTGGAGTACTCACTTTATCCCCTACACCTCGCGTGCAGATGCAGGTATTTGTTTCACCCTGTAGTGGATTTTGAGCTGGTTGAAGATTTTGCTATCATAGTTGAGCAAGGTGACCGCCAGCGTTCGCGGCACTAGATTTCTTCCTTGATTCTAAATTTTGTTTTGTATATTACTAGCCTTGTAGTTGTATTTAGACTCCCCTAGATGCTCGTGACTTGTGACACCCCAGTTTGGGCTATGTTTGGTTGTACTTCCGCTAAGTAATAATATTAAATCACCTTTAAAATTATTTATTCATGTTTATCTATTTTTGAAAGAGGCAAATAGGGTTGGTTGGCTGGCCTTGTCTTCACGAGAGGTGCCATCACGACTGGAACGGGGTTTGGGTCGTGACACTCCCATCACACAAAAGGTCTTGAACGTAGATCCCACTTTGTGGTAGAGCATTCCGGACTCGTGGTTTAACTCCTTCGTCTTCAAATTTTCAAGCAATACACTCACAACATCGATGTCCAAACTTATATAATAACGTATATCACTGCCTATTGAATGTGTTTCCATGTCCTTTTGTATTTTATTTTCGAAACGAGTATGTTATATTTATCCGGACTTAGATATAAGTATAAAATTAAGATTTAATTTTTTATGTTAATATCCGTATTTAGATACGAGTATTTCCATGTTATTTTGTCTTTTATTTGCGAAATTTGTATTGTTGTAGCAATTTTTTTTAATGTTATGTGATTAAAACGTATATGTTATTTATATTTAGTTTATTTATTAGCGTAGCAAAATGTAGAAACTTTTAGCGTAGCAAAATGTAGAAACTTTTTACGTAGTAAACTGTATATTATTTTAGCGTAGAATCCTTGTGGTTTAAGTATTTCTTAGAATGGTAGATGAAAATATATACTTTGCACAAATTTAGAATTTAAATTATAAAACAAACACAGACAGACAAAATTATCAAAAAATTGAATTTCACACATATAAATATTCATGATAGTTTGGTGCTATTAGGCCTCAAATTCCAAGCCTGGAACCCAATTGTTACATATACTCTGTACAATTAAATAATTAAAAATTTAGAATTTAAATTATAAAACAAACACAAACAGACAAAATTATCAAAAAAATAAATTTGACACACATAAATATTCATGATAGTTTGGTGTTACTGGCCTCAAATATCGAGCCTGGAACCCAATTTTTACATATACTTTGTACAATTAAATAATTAAAAATTTAGAATTTAAATTATAAAACAAACACAAACAGACAAAATTATCAAAAAAAATAAATTTGACACACATAAATATTCATGATAGTTTGGTGTTACTGGACCTTAAATACCGAGCCTGGAACCCAATTGTTACATATACTTTGTTCAATTAAATAATTAAAAATTTAAAATTTAAATTATAAAACAAACACAGACAGACAAAATTATCAAAAAATTAAATTTGACACACATAAATATTCATGATATTTTGGTGCTACTAGGCCTGAAATACCGAGCCTCGAACCCAATTGTTACATTTACTTTGTACAATTAAATAATTAAAAATTTAGAATTTAAATTATAAAACAAATACATACAGATAAAATTATCGAAAAAATGAATTTGACACACATAAATATTCATGATAGTTTGGTGCTACTGGGCCTCAAGTACCAATCCTGGAACCCAATTGTTACATATACTTTGTACAATTAAATAATTAAAAACTTAGAATTTAAATTATAAAACAAACACAGACAGACAAAATTATCAAAAAAAATAAATTTGACACACATAAATATTCATGATAGTTTGGTGCTACTGAGCCTCAAATACCGATCTGGAACCCAATTGTTACATACACTTTGTATAATTAAATAACTAAAAATTTAGAATTTAAATTATAAAACAAACACAGACAGACAAAATTATCAAAAGATTGAATTTGACACACATAAATATTCATGATAGTTCGGTGCTACTGAGCCTCAAATACCGAGCCTAGAATCCAATTGTTACATATACTTTGTACAATTAAATAATTAAAAATTTAGAATTTAAATTTGTACAATTAAATTATTACATATACTTTGTACAATTAAATAATTAACATACAATTATTGTTGTTTAATTTACAGTTCACGACATGGACGTGCCTATACATCCCGGCCCTTACTCTCGTGAGCTATTAGTGCTTCAGGGCGATCATAGGTCCGCCCATATATGGGGTGGAGAGTTACTTTCCCAGACTCTCCACGCTAGGAGAGTGGACGACCTGTGGGATTTTTTGCATGACAGAGTTCTCCACGAGCGTGTAGTCCATCGCCTCCACGTCAAGGGATTCTATAGGATTATTGAGATCGGTCGGATACAGGTTGACTGGGCATTGATCACAGGGTTGATTGAGCGGTTGTGACCGGAGACGCATACTTTTCACATGCCCATTGGCGAGACTACTATCACGCTGCAGGACGTTAAGGTTTTATATGGCCGGCCCGTTGATGGCATGCCCATCTCACTGCCTATTTCTATGAGCATATATGTCGCGTGATGGTTATTTGGACATGCTGCAGCAGCTGACGGGTTTCAGGCCAGTGGACGAGGTTGCATCGTCGGGTGCTAGTCGATTGACTTTGACCCCTATTAGACAGCACCTGGAGCTACTCCACCCCCATATCACCGATGATATAGAGGCGGGACATATCGACCAGTATACGAGGTTGTTGTTGCTTCTTCTATTTGGAGGGGTCTTGTTCCCGAACACTTCGGGGAACCTCGTCAGCCTTAGATTTTTGCATCATCTTCAGCTGCTAGATGAGTTACCCTATTATAGCTGGGGTGGTGCTGTTCTCGACTATATGTATAGGCAGATGTGCCGGATGGTCACTCAGAGAGATGTTTGTGGTTTTATGCCGCTTCTACATGTGACAACATATTCAAATAAAGTGTTCATCATTTCCAACTTTTCCAACTTAGACTTTATCTTAAACATTACGTCAACTTTGTATGTTAGGTTTGGGCATGGGAGAGGTTCTTGCAGTTTCAGCCACCGCGACCACAATTACCTCCTACTGTAGCACCTCCTTTTCTCCCTCTAGCTAGAAGGTGAGTTCTCCGCCGTAGACTTTCACGAGAGTATGATGCTCATCATAATCTTCCCCTGTGCAGGGATGTGTTGGATCTGCTGGAGGGCGCACAAGTAAATATGTATCTAAAATTACCTTGTGTAGATTAACTTAGTGTTCCGCATACTCATATTTCGGGCGGACGACGCATTTATAGCATGGTTAGTCGGGCAGATCCAGAGTTGGGACCTTCGAGAACAGATGATTCTTCCCCCACCTACTTGGGACCAGGAGGTTGATATTCAGAGGTATATGTCCTGGTACCAGCACGTCACCGGAATTTTTATCGGGAGCCTTATTCATCAGGCTGGCGGTCGGTACGTTCCATACGCTGGGCGACACGAGGCCCTGGTATGTTTTTTATTATTATTCATTATATAACTGTATTTTAGTGCAATATACATAGTTTATATTTTGTACGTTGTGCAGGCTATTGGACTACACACAGTCTACCAGATAGGACTGCAGATGCAGGATTATGTCGGCGATCCTGCGGATGCCTTGCAGGATTATAGCCGTCGATTTATAGAGTTGGCTGCCAGGACACTACAGCGCTTGGCACACATGCCTGATTATGTGGAGCCAGATCAGTACGAGCAAGGCCCTGATGTGGCAAGAGGTGGTGGTGACCGACGAGGCAGGGGTGTCCGACAAGGTGGTGGTGCCCAACGAGGCGGGGGTGCTGGACGACGTGGCGGTGGGCGGAGAGGAGGTGGTCCCCATCAAGGGGGCGTTGAGGCCCCTACTGATTATGTTGCTGCAAATATGCCGGGTAGTCCCCAGCAAGGGGGTGTTGAGGCCCCTACTAATTATGTTGTTGCAGATATGCCGGGTGGCCTACATGAGACGGACATGCCATTGTACAGCCTTGGGATGGATCTTACTCTAGGGACTTCGCAGGTGACTCCGTCAGGTCAATTATTGATCACGGGAACACACCTTTCTGGAGTGGATTGGGATGCATACTTTCCAGGCTCGTCTACCGTTGCTGAGGACCGGCCGACCTGAGATTTACACAATGGGCACCGACTGAGTTATGGTTCATCATCACGTTCGCAGATATGGTTTTCATAGTATTGAATTAGAATTTATCTTTATTTTCCATAACTTTGTTAATTTCCTTTTTAAGGTTGAACGCGATGTTGACATGGCTGCGAGTGATGATTACATTCAGGAGCCCGACGAGATAGTGGTATGACAATTCAAATTGTTGTGACTTATTATATACTTTGCTATTCTGAGCTTTTTACTCTTATGTAGGTTTCTACTAGACTGACGGCCCCTTCTACTGATCTTGTCAGCACCACTGATGATCATGCAGCAGCGCATCCAGCTATAAGGAGGCGACTTGATGATGACGATCCTGATAGCGTCCTCAGGCGGGATGCAATGCACCTCAGGCCAGCGGCTGCGTTGAGGCACACTGGATGCGGGACATACTGATTATTCATCATTTTTTTTGCATTATATGTAAATAATATTTTTGTATATATATTAACAACTTTTATATAATATGTGCATTACTTTTTTATTTCTACGTTAATTAGCTAGTTTCGTACTACAATAAAAACACAAGTTGTAAAGAAGTAAAATTCCATTACAATGACTGAAAATTAAATACATATAACAACACAAGCATTTAAACTTAACTTCCACTTTAATTAAAATAAAAAGTACAACAAACAAGGAAAATATTACTACAGCACAAACACAAACATAGCAAGCCAACATAATAAAAATACATGAAATATGAACAATACACTAAGCACATACATGCCAATGTTCAGCCCCGGTTGCCATTTATTCTCCGCTCCAACCACTTAAATCATTCTTGCAGTTGTTCTTTTTCTTCTTCTTCCTCTTTCAGTTTCGCCTTCACCTCCGCAAGTTCCAGTTTATATTTTTTTTACGTTCCTTTTGTGCTTCATAATTCCATTGTGATTTTTATTTTTCTTCTCCCACCTCCTTCAGATTCGCCCTCAAGTCTGCAATAATTATATTGATTTCTTTTTCATGTTCCTATTGACTTAAACACATATTATAAGATACTGCAGTTGTTCTCTGTAGCATTCCTGATAACACGGTTCATCAACCCATTCCTCAAAATCATAAATATATTTGCCGGGAACCTTGTAAAACAGGTTCATACAGTGCTAGTAGCGGTGTCTAACTTCACCACCGTCCCAATAATTTTGCATCAAGCATACTTTTCCACACATGCACTTTGGTGGACGAAGAGGTTGAGCAATTTGTGAAATATTTGCTTTTAGTAAAAATACCTTACTTTTAATGAAATGAAATATTTTCTTTTAGTAAATTTTGAGCAAACAAAATAACTACAATGAGCCCCTTATTTATAGGCGAGACAACACACACATAACGTAGTATTTGACTGCGCTAGCCTTGCGTGTTAAATGTGATGATGGATATGAATCAACTTTATATCACTTTGGCAGCCTTATCAATTCGACTAGACAACACACAATCATAGCATACTATTTAACAACACTATATATACGCATAACGTAGTATTGGACCGCGCTATGCCTTGCGTGTTAAATGTGATGATGGATATGAATCAACTTTATGTTACTTTGGCAGCCTTTTTAGTTCGACAAAACAACACACAGTCATAGCGTACTATTTCACCGCGCTATATATACGCATAACGTAGTATTTGACCGCGTTATGCCTTGCGTGTTAAATGTCATGATGGATACGAATAACCTTTATGTCACTTTGGCAGCCTTTTTTAGTTCTGATTCCATGACATTTATGTCAGTTGGACAGCTTTATGTCATATCGACAAGACAAAACACAGTCATAAATTAATCAGATTTATGAAAGTTTAATGTTGTTTCTAGTTCTTCCGAATATATAAATATTTTTTATTATCATTAAGAAACTGAAATGGAGAAATTCAACTAATAATTAATAAACATAATTTTATTACAAATATAAACAAAACAACTAAATCTTACAACACAAATCATAATTAACAAGCATAATTTTATTTCATAAATCTTGCAACATAGACATAACAACTAATTATTACAACATCAACTCATGAGTAGTTAGGTACACTAGAAGAACACTCACCCCGAGCTTGATTACTGGTGCCACCCAAAGGATATTTTCTACGGTCGTGTCCTGTTTGCGAGCATATACCACATTTGCGCGCATATACGGTATCACTAACATCCATTTGGTTCGGTATACAATTTATATTCCTGTTGGATCGGATCGTCGTCTCGGTGTGATTTGCGCATGTTATTTGTCGTTTGGAAACTTTCAAATGTGAAATTTGCCCTTCGTGGCTTGAGATAAATTGATAAGATAATAAAGAATAAACCTTGGAAGCCCTTGATTAATTGTTGAAGGTGTCTACCTGTTTTATGGCTTCGCGAATTAGTATTACTGTATAAATCCATGATTATCCTCGCATTTATAGAATATTGTTAATTGACCTCTAGTGAGTGTCGAAGTTGGCCATCTCGTCTCTACTTCTTCGATATTAGGCGGGATACTAATTGAGTACACGTTGATTATGTACTCATACTACACTTCTGTGTATTTTTGTCGCACTTGTATATGTACCTCTAGCAGCCTATTGGGAGTAGCAGCACGGATGACTCTGGGATTAGGTGAGCTGCATTGTTCGAGACGACCCGCAGCTAGTATAGTTCCCTTTAGCATTTTTATTATTTATTCCCTATCCACTGTATTTCGAACAGAGGTTGTATTTTATTTTCCTTATCGATAGTTGCTCATGCACTTGTGACACCGGGTTCTGGGGATGTATTTGGATTTATTCAGAAATCTTAAAAGTTGTTTAAATATTTCATTATTTATCCAGAGGAATATACTGAGTCTTGTTTAAATTGTATAAAAGAAATATTTTCGAAATTATTATAACGAGAATTTAATTAAGTATTCTAGTTGGCTTGCCTGACAGAGGTATCCGGTGCCACCACGACCCTTAGTGGATTTTGGGTCATGACAACATGGTATCAGAGCACTAGGTTCCCGTCGGTCTCACGAGTCATGAGCAAGTCTAGTAGAGTCTCGCGGATCGGTGCGGAGACATCTGTACTTATCCTCGGGAGGCTACAGAACTGTTAGGAGTACTTCCCTTCTTGATTTTCTTATCGTGCGGTTTGATTCCTTTGAGGCTTATGACTTTGATTTCTTCCTACTCAATCTTACGCGAGTGCTTGTTATAAATCGAAAATTGAAGGATTGTAATGGCACTACAAATATGGTTCGGGATGATTCTCCCAGTATAGTTGATTGGACTATTATAGTCGCCTTATGAAAGGATATTCTAGTGTTCAACTCAATAACAGAACTTCTAAAAGCCTTGAGGCTACGCACAGGTTGCCATAATACTTATGAGCGAGTATTCCGCAGTGTTGTTGTGATGGTAGGGTGTTTGCCTATGTGTCGGGGCGGTAAATGAATTGAAGGGAGGTTTACTCAGTGTGTAGTCAAGGGATTCAGTATTTTATTCCCGGCAGGGGAAAGTCAAACGAACTGAGGATGGTCAGAAGTGGACTGATGGAAGTAATGAAACGTGGTAATTGCAAGCGTGGTGGAGTTCTCCTCTACATTGGGGTGCTGTTGTCCTAATTGGATGTACTAAGTTTGTCGATGTTATAATCTTCTACAATTTGCCTTTATGGCGGATATTGTGAAATAGTATTGGAGTTACTACTGTCAGATATCACATGGTGCGGTGGTTTAGGATTGAATCAGTATTTCAAATGTTGATGGTTCGAGAAAGACGACCTTCGGAAAAGTTTAAAGTCAGTAACAAATTGTGGATTCAAGTTCCAGGAAGATACATTTTATTAAGGCAACAACTAAGCAGCAAAAGATGAGAAAACATGTGGGAAGTGTCAGGCGGAGTTTTGAACTTCTAAAGAGCCAGGTATAAGAAGTGTAGGTCGAGCAGCTGATTAAAGGAGCGAGTTTGCCCAAAGTGGGAGAGTGGCAAAGCTGTATAGGGCTTAGTAGTGGGATGAATACGTGCCTAAGGAGAGTTTGGAATGATCTGGGATTTTAGCGACGTGCAATTGAAGTCTGCAGGTTTAATTCGAAGCATGGGTTGTTATGCGGCAGGAGATTTGGTATGATGGAAAGGAGCTGCTTGAAATGAAGAAGGATGCAGCATAATTCGGAATTTGAAAGGTGTTGCCGCACATTTAATTGATGTCCACAAGGGATAAATGGACCGGCGCAGCAAGAAAGTGAGCTTGGACTTAGGATTTGGTTATTGATGTCATGGTGATTGTATCCCGTGCAGCAGCATTGGAAGGTATCGGGAGGTGATTTCCACATGCGGGTTATTTCCCCGTGAGCAGGTTAGCAGTCGCGTGATTGGCGAAGCTTCTGCAAGGAATTATATTGGTTATCCAACAAAGAGATCGGCCGTGCGAATGTGGATGAAGATTCAGAATACGAAAGATGGGGATTTACAGAAGGATTCCGAGAATTTGCGGCGGATGATTGCGCAAGGTTATGGCAATAAGAGGTAAAGAATTTGGATGAATTCCAGCGTTGTGTGTTAATGGCTTCAAGCTAAGTAGGAGAGCCCCACCGCTTATGATTTGGGTTGCATGGTTAGCTACTTGCGAGGTTTCCAATTGTTAATGCCTTGATGGGTCATCTCAACTACGGAAAAAGACCATAAGTGGTAAATCGAGTAGATGAATTATGGAATGCATGCTATGGTTGGCCTTGTTGGCTAATGTTCGAACTTGGGAAAAGATTCAGGATTTATGCCTCGTATAGATGCAGGTTTCAGAGGAAGTGATTTCGCCGGGTGCTTCGTCGAGAGAGTATTTGTGTGTTATAAGATTTATGGAGTGGATTAAATTCGGGACCAAGTCAGAGCGGGTGGCTCTCAGTAACGGTCCTAGTGAATTCAAGAGGTAAAGTGTGGTGCCTAATGATGTCGAGCTTTTAGGTACAATTAAGAATCAAGCTTTCTAGCAGTTTATGAGAAGAGGCACAGAATGTTCTGGGATGTTTGGCTTGTGGTGTAGCATTTGGGTGTTATGAAATAGTTCGTGGGAATTGAGACAGCCTGGTCTCGTGATTCAAGGTCACTCAGGGTGAGTGTAGATGGAGCATGTTATGTGTCGAATGGAGTTAGTATTACTTCTAAGGCAAGCCGTAATTGATGTTATCCAGAAGCATTCTTCTGTTATAGCTTGTTAAGTGGAAACGGATTCCGGAAGGAATATGGTAGCTTGGACCACTACTTAGAGATTTGCACATCCTACGGTTATGGGAATTTATATGTGTGTTACTATGATTCTCCTGAAGTGAGTTAAGTGAAAATTTCATATATGATGAAGTGTTAAAATATTAATGATTTCAGAGTTATGATGAAAATCGTGTTCTATCGTATATTAGCACGTTGGATGCAGTGAGTAGCATAGAAATTCGAAGTGAGGATTAAGGTTGCAATTTTGTACTGGTAAGGATGTCACAGGCTCGGATGAGCAAGGAAAGGGGTGCATGATTAAAGTAAATTGGTGTTGTTTTCAGTGCCACCTGAGATCGATGTTTTGTGAAAAAGGCTTTGCATCCTGGTTAAGGATTCTTGATCGCTTTTCAGCGTTAGTGCAGCCGATGGTTTGGATGAGCGGACCCGTTATTTATTTCGGAAGATTGTAGGAGCGTGTCCCACGGGAGGATTGTATAAGTGTGACATGTAGTCACTTGATTGACTAAAGATTTAGACCAAGTATGAGGATGGTGGTAATATCATTAATTTGAGAATTTAGGCCTGGAGGGCACTCTGTTTATTGGGTTATGAACCGAGGAGGTTGCTCCAGTTATGATGGTTGATCTTATGTGTTATAAGGAAAAGAGAGTTACTGTGGACCTTTGAAGGGTTATTAGCTAAGTGGGTGCAATAAGAAATTGGCTTGAGATCAATGGATTGATTTATATATGTCAATAGGGCTTTATATCAGGCCAGTTGTGTTCGTTTCAGCGAGCGTTCCCTGTGGAGGAACATTCGGGGTGTTATTTTGTCATCACCTATTCCAGGTAATGATGTATTTCGCCGTATGAGTTGTGAGACAGCTTGGTAAACTCTTATGTGTTAAGGTTCCGCGTGGAGATGATGTTAAGTGAGCAGGATGGCTCTTGAGATTTAGATCTTGTATCGCACCTCAGTTGTTCTTGAGTTTTGTAGCCTATAGCGCTACATGTTTTCTCAAGGATGGTATTATGCACTTAGCGTGCTTACGATCGAAATTCGATATTTTATTGTAATGAGCAGATTTAGCTCGAAGTGCAATCTCCTTATGTGAGATATATGTGTGGATCAGGTGGCACGCCGCCATGGGTATATTATTTGGATCGGGTTGCGCGCCGCAACAATGTGATATCGAGTCTGGTTTTCTATATGCTATTTTTGTGTGTTTCGCTTCTTATCTTCTAAGAAAAGTCTGTATTATTGTGGGGTTAGGTAATTCCTTCCAGAGTTCGATTTCCTGTTGGTGTCGTGTTCGGATTGGTGGCCTATTGGCACATTGTGGCATCATATGAGACTTTTGATCGCATTCAGAGTGGCTTATTACCTGATCAGTTCGTACTAGGTGAGATGAGATTATGGGATTTAAGATCAGTGCAATCCGATTATATGAAGTATATTAAGGAGCAAAGGTCATTATTAGGTTCAGAATGTGGTAATGTTTCTTGTCAGAAGTATAGACTCAATAATTGGTTGACTCGGTAGCTGATTATGAATTTGGGCACATCTCATCCGTCGTGGCGATATTGTAAGAGTTAGAGTAAGACTTGTGTGTGTCATGAGGTGCAATGGGAGCATCTGATTCGTTGAATTTTGGCTAAGTGGATCAGAAAATATTATTGTGGTCCTGTGGATTAAGCGATGCAAAGTAAGAATCCAACAAAGTTATGCAGTCATGTTTGAGTACAGCGTGTAGTGATTGATATGCTGATCGTATGTTGGAAACATGCCTGGCATAGAATTCCGGATGTTGGAATTGGGCTCTAAGGCTTATTTGCTTGAGTAAAAGAGAATATCTTCGAAATTTATCGAGCTAGTGTGCTCAACTAAGTTGTGTTAGCACGGGAAGGTGCATGAGAAGTTAAACAACAATTTCAGACTACTTCAGTATAGTTCTCAGCACGTTCAAGGGCAAACGTATGCTTAAGTGGGAGAGAATGTAACGACCCGACTGGTCGTTTTGAGCTCTAGCGCATCGTTTAGCAGTCTGAGGCCATGAGCAGCTTCATTTCAGGTATTGTGACTTGTACGGGTGGTCGGAATTGAATTTCGGAAAAGTCTAGAGTTGATTTGGAAAGAGAATTCTTATTTCGGAAGCTTAAAGTTGAAAGAATGAAGTAGGATTGGAATTTTGAGTAAACAACCTCAGAATCAGGATCTGAAGGTTCCAGCAGGTTCGTATGATGATTTTGGACTTGGGCGTATGCTCGGATTGGGTTTTGGATTACCCGGGAGCGTTTTGGCACCTATTGTGGAAGTTAGTAGTTTGAAAGAAATTTCTTAAGTTTGGCCTGAAGTGCATTTCAGTGTTATCGATGTCCGTTTGGGATTCCGAGATGGGGAGTAGCTCCGTATGGTGATTCTGGAGTTGGTAGCGCGATCTGAAGTGAATTTGGAGGTCCGTAGGTCATTTTGAAGCCATTTGACTAAAGATAGAAATTTGAAGGTTTTTGAGCAGTTTGACCAGAAGTGGACTTTTTGATATCGGGATCGGAATCCGATTCCAGAAGTTGGAGTAGGTCCGTAATGTCAAATATAATTTGTGTGCAAAATTTGAGGTCAATCAGACATGATTTGATTGGTTTAAACATCGGAAATAGAAGTTGAAATTCTAAATTTCATAAAGCTTGAATTGGGGTGTAATTCATGATTTAAGCGTTGTTTGATATGATTTGAAGCCTCGAGCAAGTTTGTAATGTGTTTTGGGAATGGTTGATATGTTTGGTTGGTGTCCCGGGGACCTCGGGTGGATTCCGGATGGTTAACGGGTCAAATTGGAATTTGGGAAGGCTTGAGGTTGTTGCTTCTGTCATAATCGCATCTGCGGTTCTTGGACTGCAAAAGCGGGACCGCAGATGCGATCGAAATCTCGCAAAAGCAAAAAGGGTCCAGGCCCAAGGAAATCGCAGAAGCGGCCCAGGGACCACAGAAGCGGCCCAGCTCCCCTTGCCCAAAGCCGCAGGAGCGGCCATCAACCGCAAAAGCGGTATCCGCAGAAGCGAAAAATGCACCGCTGAAGCGAAAAATGCTGGGCAGTAGGCTTGTTTTAAAATCTTGATTGGGAGTTCATTTCTCACATTTTTCATGGCTTGGGGCGATTGTTGGAGAGCTTCAAAGAGGGATTTTCGTCTGCTATGCTAAGGTAAGTGATTCCCACCCATTTTTGAGTTGAATACATTAATTATGTATGGATTTAGGCTTTGGAAATTGTAGAAAATTGAGGTTTTGGTACAAAAAACCTAGAAAATTATATTCTTGGAATTTAGCCACGATTTTGAGTATGGAATTAGGAGAAAATCATATATTTGAGTTAGTGAGTTCATGGGTAATCTTTATCTTCGAAAAATTTCGGATTCCGGGCACGTGGGCTCGAGGGCGTTTTGGTCAACTTTTCAATCGGAGTTGGGAATTGATATAAATTAGATTGTAATGAATAATTGAGCATATATTAATGGATTTGCGTGACCGTTGGCTAGTTTTGGAGCGTGGTGCATCAAGTAGAGTCTTTGGAAGGGCGTAGAATATCGGTTATGAGTCTTCAGAGTGAGGTGAGTCTCCTTTATAACCTTGTAAGAGGGAATTGTCCCCACAGGTGAAATAATTGATTATGTGCTCCTATATGTGGGGGCTACGTACGCACGAGGTGACGAGAGTCCGTGCGTAGCTACTATTATGCTATTATCCGGGTAGTTAGGACCCATCAACATATTATACTTGAATTAATTTTGAACCCATTGATAACTTGAATTGTTTAAATCACCTTTGATTAGTAAATGAATTTAACAAGAGATTAAACATTATTCCCTGAGTTGTTAAACAGAGAAATTGCCTTAATTGGTTATATATCCCCGATAAATTCTTAATTGGCTATTTGAGCATGTATTTTATGTGTACCTGCGTTGCATGCGTGATTCGCGAGCAGGGTATGTGTTTATTTATGGAACGGACCGAACGCCTCGGCAGATTAAATAGATGCATTTATTGGTTCGGGCCGCTTGACCCTCGGCAGTGCATAGTTTACATTCCTATTGTATCGGGTTGTCGCCTCGGTGTGACTTGCGCATGTTATTTGTCGTTTTTAAACTTTCAAATGTGAAATTTGCCCTTCGTGGCTTGAGATAAATTAATAAGATAATAAAGAATAAACCTTGGAAGCCCTTGATTAATTGTTGAAGGTGTCTACCTGTTTTCTGGCTTCGCGAATTAGAACTACTGTATAAATCCATGATTATCCTCGCATTTATAGAATATTGTTAATTGACCTCTAGTGAGTGTCGAAGTTTTCCATCTCGTCTCTACTTCTTCGAGATTAGGCGGGATACTCATTGAGTACACGTTGATTACGTACTCATACTACACTTCTGTGCATTTTTGTTGCACATGTATATGTACCTCTAGCAGCCTATTGGGCGTAGTAGTACGTATGACTCTGGGACTAGGTGAGCTACATTGTTCGAGACGACCCGCAACTAGTATAGTTCCCTTCAGCATTTTTATTATTTATTCCCTGTCCACTGTATTTCGGATATAGGTTGAATTTTATTTTCCTTATCGATTGTTGCTAATGCACTTGTGACACCTGGTTCTGGGGATGTATTTAGAAATCTTAAAAGTTATTTAAATATTTCATTATTTATCCGGAGGAATATACTGAGTCTTGTTTAAATTGTATAAAAGAAATATTTTCGAAATTATTATAACGAGAATTTAATTAAGTATTCTAGTTGGCTTGCCTGACAGAGGTGTCCGACGCCACCACGACCCTTAGTGGATTTTGGGTCATGACAAACGGACTTGACTCCCATACCGTCATCTCACGACACTCTTTTACGTTGTGCATTTTACAAGCCCTGCTTAGGTGCGCTTTATCAGGAAAAAGCATGCCCTTTGCCAGCACCGTTGGTCTAGACTTATCCCACATTGATGTCCGAATTTCATCTAAATCCCTTGTGAGAGCTTCCACATCCGGCATGTTTGGCAAGTTATCAAGGTAAGGAACTTTCCTTGAATGAAACGGCACTTGGGACTCATACACTCTTCGTCTAGGGGGGGTGGATCATACTCTCTCGTCAAATCGGGTCCTTCCTTCTCATCCTCCTCATCACCATCCTCACGATCAAAGGGTGTCTCATCTCCAGATTCATCAGCATGTTGTCGTAATCACTGTTCTCTTCCTCACTCTGTGCATCTGCCAAATCCTGATTTAATATGTCATCTTCGGGCAATTGAGTGAGTACATTTGCTTCAACTTGCTCATTTTCATAATTGAGTGAGTACATATGCTCGGGTTTATAATTTGTAAAATTCATATTCGGCCCGTATCCCCTGCTAAATATATGAGTGTTAATACAAATTGAATACAATAAAAATGTACATTGTAACACAAAAGAAAATTGAAGCTTACCACTCCTCTTGTGAATCATGTAATGCAGACGGGGATAAGTTTAAATCAAGAAAAACTCTTTCATCCGGAACCCGTCCGGCAAAAACTCCTCCAGAATAGCCAGCCAATGACTGGGGGTTATCCGGAACCTGTCCGGCGACCTCATTATTTGGAACGTCTTCGACCTTAACGTACATATCCAACATATTTATTACAAGATATTCCCGAAATTCATCCGGAGTCCTTAGAAAATTCCTCAAAGTTTCATCATCGTAAATGTTTAACTCCGAGTAAAAACCAGCCCCTTGCGGAGTGATGGAATACAGATATCTTCCGGTTACTTTAAGTATCACTGAACATTTCCTCACACTATTTTTTTGCATAACAACGACATCAATTTATCATACTCTAGTGTAAGCGGTTATTTAACATGACCCTGTGGAGATAAACTATACCTCACAGAGTTATTCTTCGTCAAAACCTCACTCCCCCTCCCTCCAATATAATAAAACTCTTATTCTACGCTCTTTAGACATTACGAAAAAAATGATTCAAAACTTAACAACAAGAAAATATTGAAGAGAGTTGGAATTGTATGTGAACGAATTTTCCTAAGGTTCTAACTGCTTTATATAGAAAATGGGTAGCCCGGGATATTGAAATTTTTAACCCTATAGCGTCTTCTAAACACACGCTATATATTTAAATTATTGTGTCTGTCAGTTCACTTATTGGTGGATCCATATTCAGTGCATATCATTTTTTTTTTGCACGCTATATATAGCGTATGTCAACAGAACGCTATACCTTAACAACAGACATTACCGTTAAGGTATAGCGTTCTGTTTTCATACATTATATACAAAAATGTCTCTTCTTTTTTTAAATACCTATTAAGGTGTTTTGAGTCCAAAAAGACAATATATAGGTTCTGGACTCAAAACAACAGATTAGACCAAATACTACCAAAATCCAATATCAAAACCAAACAACTTTGCCATCTTTTTTTTTCTTCTTCTTAAGTTAACGTTCTATTTAGTTCGATGAAAAATCATTTTGTAACTAAATAGTCTAAGTAAGCGTTTAGACATAAAAATTGTGATTTTTGAAAAGAAGTAATATTTGGAGTTAAGTTGAAAAATACTATTTTAAATTTGAAATTATGTTTGGACATGCATTTCAGTTGAATCAGGGGGCGGATGCACAAGGGTGGGAGCGGTGTCATTCGACACCACTTTGCTGGGAAAAATTACTAAATGTTTATACTAATTTTCTGTAAAAATAAAATAATATACAATAATGACACCGCTTATTACTAGCAAAGAGTACTTCTTGGTCCATTGGTCAAGCTCATATTTGGGCTTGAAAGGCCCTTGGTTGAAGGCTAGACTGAGACATTCTATTTTTTTCTCATCTTTGAGCGGGCATTTTTGTTAACAACTTGAGGCTAAAGACATTTGAACATAAACTTCCCTTTGCAATAATATTCAATTAAAGTATTCGGTCAAGGCATTCACCTTATGGGAAAAGAATTACATAATACTTATTTATTTACTCCCTCCGTTTCAATTTATGTGAACCTATTTCATTTTTAGTCCGTGCCAAAAAGAATGACCACTTTCCTTATTTGGAAACAATTTATCTTTACAGAATGATTTATAGCCACACAAAATATATGTACCTCATTTTACACCACAAGATCAAAAGTCTTCTATCTTTTATTAAACTCCGTGTCCAGTCAAATGGGTTCACATAAATTGAAACGAAGGGAGTATTATTATTAATGTAAATACGATACCGCTTACAAAAAAATTTGCATACGCCCTTGACTTGAATAAATATTGCAGTTTTATAACTGGGGAAAAAGTTTTATCTAAAAAACTTGAAAAAGTGGTCAAAATCACTTTTTTGATTTTTGAAGAACTCGTTTTCAGAAAATCACCAAAATTTATAAATTTTCATGAACAAACACGATTTTGAAAGGAAAAAAAATCCGCAAAAGGGAAAAAAAAATTTCTATGGACAAATGGATCCTAAATTAGTCTTTAGTATTTGGTTGTCCAAACTATTGAATGTATGACTAACTTTTCCTTGCACGAAACAAATTGGTCGTATTGTATGGGAAACTACGTGGTGAATTATAATAAAACTAGTGAATATATACGTGCTTTGTGTGATTATAAAAAATATCAACGTATCTTTGATATTGAAAAACAAAATACTCATAAGTAGCATACATTTCAATTAATTCATGCATAATAAACATTACTAACACTTTGATTGTCATAAGAAAGTCTTCTTTGGCATCAAATGAGATTGATATTTGGATAAACAGCACGATGTGCAACAGTAACAATATAATAGCAAAAGTTTTTTCAGTTCTTCACTCTTCTTCAAAGTTATTAGCATATGCCTTGGAATAGTTTTGTCCTTATCATTAGCCGCATTCTTAGTTAATTTTAATTTTTATAACCATTTATTACAAATTAAGTTCATTAACCCATTTTAGAAATCTTATGTAGATGTTAGTGAAATAATAAAAATGAAGCAATCATTTCTATCTTTGACAACTTATTATATCCCAGTAACCATCAACCAAATTAATTTCCGTCTAAGAGAATGGACGAAGAAGGAACCAAAGCCAAAACCATATAAACTGACCATATAAAACAAAATTAATTTTTATCTAAATTAAGGTACCTTATATTCAGCAAAATCTGTCAAGATATTTTTTATTTTTCAAAGATGAACTATCAAGGAAAAAAATTTATTGTCAAGTTACATTAAATTTCATCCCAAAACTATATATGTAACTCCACCTCATTTCTTAATTTCTAACATGACAAAATAGCTTGATGTTTTTATATTAGCTAATTCCCAAACACAATTTCCATTTCATTTCAACCCCAAAAGCAAAAAGATTGAAGAAAAGAGAAAAAAATTAAAAAATTCGGTAAATAATATAACCTCACTAAACATGGGAATATTTTCTCGTGTCCATTTTCTTCACAAGTACTTCACCAATCTAATAGATTAGTTGAAACACACAAAAATAAAAATTAATTTAGGCAGAAATAAGTAATTATTTCTATTTTCTTCTCTAAAAAAGTGAACAAAATAAAATTAAATTAAACATAGTCAAGAAAAGTTTATATTTTTTAGACTCCGAAACAAATTGATCAAAACCTTCTTGAAGAAGAAAACAAAATTGCCGCCACCCCTCCCTCAAATAGATTCATAGAACCAAACAAATTATCTACTCAACGGAAAAGTCAGAATTTTGCAAACCCACAGACAAACATAAATAACCAAACAAAAAGGGAATTTCTCAAAAAATAAAATGAAAATAAAAGTAAAAAGAAAAGATAATTTAAAAGACAAATAAATATTCTGAGCACGTGACCTCTCATAAAACATACTCCTACAGTCCTACTACTCTACATAGACTTGAAGAGGATTGTTTGCCACTCAACATAGAAGAGCTTGACCACACAATTTCCTCCAATGTAACAAGCTTTGGTCGTCTGCAAATCGGATAGGCTTCTGCTAGTTGTTAATAAGATGCATGAGAAACCTCCTTGATCATTTCTTCTTCTAACCTTTTTTCTTGTCTTTGCCCTCCTCAACAGTCTAAATATCACCCTTTTACGGTTTCTTGTATGCATCATCTTCTTCGTCTCTAATTTCCTTGTTGAATACTGATTGTCTTCCAGTTCAAAGATGATTAATGATTATCATTTCTTCAAAGAATTCCGACTACTACAGGTGAACATATTTCAGTGCAAGTCATCAATTACAAATGCCGATAGATAAAGATGGATGGCAATTTAATCGAAAAAAGAAATAAAATACTACTAAAATGAATGAAATTTGGAACATGAATAAAATGGAGAAATGAACGAATCACCAAAAATGAACTCATATAAAAAGTGCAACAACAAAAACGCTAGAAAAGTTTTCATTCTGTGTCCAGAAAATAAAACCTGACCAAAGTGGAGGATTTCACAGATTATGAGCACCACTTGAGAGGAAGATAACACCTAGATCACCATCTTAGGCTAACTCGCACATATAATACTAATCCTCCAAAAGGAGAGAAGATAAATGAATTTGATGTTTGTTATAGCAATTTATCTTGCCGCTAAATATTTGCTGGGCCGAGGGAAAGGTATTTAGCAGGAAAAGGTGTTATCATAATAACAAAAGTGTCCTTTAAGTTTTTTTCTTCTTTTAAAGTAGCACATTAGTAGAAGAAACGGTACATGTAACCGTTACTGCTTTAAAGGAAACCAGAAAGATTGCATTATAAGAATTGGAAAAGCGTCGTTTCATTTTTTAACCGTTACTACTTTTGGGTAGGGGTGTTCAAACCGAACCGGAAAACCGCACCAAACCGAAAAACCAAACCAAACCGATTAAAAAATCCGACTAGGTTTGGTTTGACTTGGTTTGGTATTGAGTAAAAAAATCCGAACCAAACCGACATATAAATATATAAATTTTATTTATATTTTTAAGACTTTGGAATGATTTTTCTTTAAAAAATGTAGAAATATTTGGGATCCTCTCATGTATTAACCTTGAAACCGTAAATTAACGAAAAATTATTGTTAGACGACTAAGAAAATAACTATCATGTGTTACTAAAATATTTCTCCCATTAGAATATTTTAATAGATCATATGTTTGTCAATTTTTTCCATATTTACTAAACATATATTCATGTATCAAAACTTTATCTATAATTTTAATAACGTAAGATTGAAATAATATTCATGTAACAAAAAACCCAAAAACCCGAAAAATCCGACAAAACTGAACTAATCCAAACCGATATAATTTGTTTGGTTTGGTTTTGATAAAAGCCGAACCAACCCGATCCATGTACACCCCTACTTTTGGGCTATTAAAAATGAGATGAGATAAATGGAGAAATAGAAGGAAAGAAGTCAAAAAAAGGAGAAAAAAGATAATTAGCTTTTTTGGCCAAAAGATAATCTTTTTCCTTCCTTTATATATATATATATGTATAGATTCTCTATTGTAAATCACATGCCAGTTAAAGCTATAACTAACAAAAACCAAAACGGATTCTATTATACACAATAATTTTAGAAACTTTTTTAGTAACAATTAAACGATAGATCCGCTTAAAAAGTCGTGAACCCTTCAAGGAGTAGAGCGGGATGGATGCAACCTCTCAACTTAGCTTTCTTGCTTAATGGGCTCTATGCAATGCCAATTTGAAGTAATCGGGCAAGGAGTAGTCGGTTCGAACTTTTGAAAGAAAACTTGATGAGGTGGAAGTCTAGTTAGAGATCCGGTAGGACCTAATAACTTTTGTCCAAATAATATATTTGTATTAATTCTTTTAAATATATATTAAATTTAAAATCCAATTACTAACATTTGGGTAGGGAACTTTGGAGCAAAAATAAAGTTGTTTTCGTGAGACCTAAAGGTCACGGCAGAGGCGGATGTTTACCTCGAAAATACGAGTAACAATTGAATTTGATTTGTGATTTTAAAGATGTGTGATTAGATTCAATACCAATTAATAATCAAGAGATATGAAGTAGAAATCAGAAATACGTGAATCAAACCAAAGTTACTCAACAGCGGTGACCTCGAGCTTAATGACCTTGAGGTAGGTTCAGAGCAATAAGAACAATTAAGTAAGAAAAGTAAAGTACGAGCAGTAGAGCTAAAGGACAATTCTGATGAACAGTAAGAGAGAAAAGTAGGATAGTGTATTCTTGCCAATGATGAGATGATGTTACAATGATTGGGGTCCCCTTTACATAACAAGGGAACCCTAAATAAGGTATATTTCTATTTACAGAAAGGAATATTCTTGGTACAGATGTCTAACCGTCTAGTACAGAATAGTACAATCCTATTCCGGAATTTGCGCCGTGATCTTGGGGACGTGGCAGGAATCTAGTCCATTATGTTACAAATCCATAACAGTACTATTCCGGGGTCGAGTATACTCGACTTCGGTATGTATCGCACTCTGTCTTCGGACTCGCATCTGGTCCCTTGAGCTTGAACTCGACCTTGCCTGAACTCGGACTTTGGACGACCCCTCAAGCATATAGATCGAAGGCATACGATCTCAAACATATACAGATAGTCCCCGCATTTCTTAGAGTAAGATGATAAGAAATGATTTGAACCTCATTTTTTCGAAGTCTTAGTGATGATGTCATTTCCGTGACGTAGGCGCTCGAAGTGACTGGAACGTTCCATCGGTTCGTTTCCTCAAAACATTAAATGTATGCTAGTGCCGGTCGGCCATTAGAGTCGTCGAATCATCGTCACCTTGATATAAATATGGGGCTATTTCTTCGAATACTGGACTCTTCTTCATTTCTTTCCCTAATCATCTGTTTCCACCGCCCCTGTGAGCGCTGGAAAATGCCAAATCCCCGTAAAATACCATGTTTTGCTATGGTCTATATTCTTTAACTTAAAATCATGGCTAAAACTTCCAAAATGGTCCCCAAAAAAGATAAGTGTCGTCTTCTTCTACCTCTCAGCCAGCCAAACCAGTGGTGTCGCCGACCTTTGAAGAAATCACCCCCGGCCCTTGCGTGATTAAGAAGGATTTGAGTATTAAAAATCCCCCCGATGTCCCGGGCGAGCATGCATCTCGATAACTTAGTTTGATATGGAGAAGAACCTCTAAGTAATGAAGAGAGACTGCGGCTGGGGAGACGAAGTACTGGTTCAGATCCCGAGCCCCGATGAAAGCATTACTACCCACATGGAGGGTTTTTTAAGTGTTTACACTTATCCCTTCACACTGGGTCCCCTCGATCCGGTAGTGATCGACTTCTTCAAAACATACGAGATCACCTTCGACCAGATTTATCCTTCCTTTTGGCGTATTGTGATCGTGTTACGCTAATTCTCTGAGAAGGCCGAGGGGCTGGAATTCAACCTCAACCACCTGATTCAATTGTATCGGCCCCAGCTATTTCGAGGGCTTGTCAAGCTGCAACGTCGAACAAAGAAATCCTTCTTTGCTAGTAACGACGAAACCAAAGATCGAGGCTAGATGAGCCGGTTCATCAGAGTAAGGACTTTGGATGTCATTCCCATGGAAAAAATTCCGTTCTCAGAGAGATGGAATTTTAATCGTAAGCGGAGTTCTTCTTCCCAGTATCTATTCATATTCAGCTTTCACGCCTCTTAATGCCTTTACCTTTTCTGCAACCACTGTCTGGGCATGCGGTCCTTGACCTTGAGGATTGGGTCCGAAAGTTAGCTTCCACCTCCTCCTACGATGAGCGGAAATGGCGTGAATTATCGAGGGGCAAGTGGGAGGCCAAACATCATGGTAAATTCCCTTCCCAAGTTCCAGACATTTTTCATTCTTTGGTGGTGTGTCACGACCCCAACCCGGTCGTGATGGCACCCAACACATTGCTAGGCAAGCCCGACCAATTCAACACTCTCAATCCCTCATATAGAAGGTTAGGACTATGTCTAACCCAGTGATGTGATTATGTTTTTTGTTTCTCTTGAGCTGTACACTATTTTTTTGGTGAATAAAGATTTAATTACCAAAAAATATATATATCAATTTAACAGAAATATAAGTCTGAAATAGTGGATACAATATGCGAAAATCAAGAAAATATAACTACAAATCCCACCGATCTGGCGTCACGAGTTAAGAGCCTCTAATACAAGTTTGGGAAACAGCCTAAACAAAAGATAGTCTAAAATACTGAAAGTAAGGAGGATAGAGGGAGATATCGGGTTTGCGGACGCCATGCAGCTATCTCGATGACTGCAGTGAGATCTGAATAGCAGCAATAGCTCGATCTACGCCTCCGAAATACCTCTATCTACACACATGGTTCATGGAGTAAAGTGAGTACTCCAACTCAGTTATAATACAAATAAATAATGACTGACGGAAAGAAATCTCGTAAAGAGCACTAAGCAGTTCTATATCAAAACAGTAAGAATATTTAAACAACAACTAAATGAAGAAGTCGGGTAAGAATCCTTTAAGCCAGTGCTCAACTAATTTATTTCCCACAATAACCGAAATCATAATTATACCGCTGCGGCGGGCAGTCTGATCCATGTAGCATACTGCTGTGGCGTGCAGCCCGATCCATATATATGTATACTGTTGCGGCGTGCAGCACGAGCCAATAATAATAGTCGACTGCGCTCACTGGGGGTGTGCAGACTCCGGAGGGGCTCCTACAGCCCAAGCGCTATACTACTGCGGCCTGCAGTCCGATCCGTATAAATGCACGGCTACGTCATGCAGCCCGATCCAATAATAATATACTACTGCGGCGTGCGTGCGGCCCGATCCAATAATAATATACTGTTGCGGCGTGCAGCCCGATCCAATAATAATATACTGTTGCGGCGTGCAGCCCGATCCGTATTAATATAATGCTGCGACGTGCAGCCCGATCTATAACATATCAAATAACCTCACTATTGGGTTCTCAACCCCTCTCAGCCAATATAACTCAGCATCTTGGGCATACTAAGATAAGATAGGGATCCTAGCCCACATATTACTCTCCTTTTGGTTTAGCTATTTCAAAGCCGGTTCATATTAGATTAAACAGTTAGAAACATGACTAAGGGTATGATTTTAACAAGTTAAGTGATGTCAATCATGTACAATTTCCCCTAAGGGTTCTACAAGGTCGGCACAAGGCCTCAAACATGGCAACTAGTCCATAATACAATGATGTTAATTAAGGCTCAGTCAAAATACAGTAGAATCATCAATCGGAATGGACCAAGTCTGAATCCCCAGCAGTAATGGACCCCACGCTCATCATGCAGCGTGTGTTTTACCTCAACATAGCACTATGTTGTGCGAATTCGGGGTTTCAGACCCTGAAAACATCATTTATAACCATTACTCACCTCAAGCCGGCCAAACTCTTAGCTTGTTATACCCTTGCCTCGCAAATCAACCTCCTCAAACGTCGAATCTGATCAAAACCACAACGAATACGTTACAATAGGCCAAGGGAACATAACCCAATCGAAAAGACTCGAAAAATATCAAAAATCACAAAATTTGCAAAATCCGAGCCCCGGGCCCACTTCTCGAAAAATCAAAAAATTAACATTACCGGATTCTTTATCTCGCCACGAGTCTATACATATCAAGATTACCAAAATTGGAGTCCATTTGACCCCTCAAGTTCCACTTTGAAATACCAATTTTCCAATCCCTAGCTTTACTCTCTTTTGATGAATTTCTACAAATCTCCATGTTAATTCTACCATTAAATCATGTATTAAGGTCAAGTAACTCACCTACAATCACACCTAGTCGAAATCCCCTTCAATTTCCATCCAATAGCTCTCAAGGTTGCTCAAAAATGGTGGAAATAAGGCTTGGTTCGCGGATGAAATGTTATTAAAACCATTCTGCCCAGGTGACCTTTTCCTCTATGCGAACGCAAGGGCTATCTCGCGTTCACGAAGCTCAAATTTCCATCTGCCAAAAAATTCCCTTCGCGAACACGACCCACACCACGCGAACGCGAAGCTTCCTCAAAGGCACCTACGCGAACGCGACTGCACGTATGCGAACGCGAAGGAAAAAAACACCTGAGCCTCAATTCCTTATACGCGTTCGCGGCTACTGCCTCGCGAACGCAATGTACACTCAGCTACCCCTCCGCGAACGCGGACCCACATATCGCGAACGTGAAGAGTAATTCACCTGCCTCCCAAGAAACTTCTTCGCGAACGCGTGACCCTTACGCGAACGCGAAGGGTTAATTCTCTGCAACACATAGCTGGAAAAACCTGCAATCCTCAAAGGCCAAGATTGGTCCGATTGACCATCCGAAATCACCCCGAGGCCCAAGGGACCTCAACCAAAAGCACCAACACATCCTAAAACATCATTCAAACTTGTTCTAATCATCAAAACACATCTAACAATGCTAAAACCATCAAATCACGTCGAATTCAAGCCTAAGTTTTCTAAAAACTTCCGAATTACGCATTTGATAAAAAACCCAACCAAAACACCTCCGAATGACCTAAAATCCTGTACAGACATCCGAAATCACCAAACGAAGCTACATCAACTCTCAAAATTCCATTCTGACCCTCGGATCAAAATTTCACCTATCAACCGGGATTCGCCAAAATACTAACTTCGCCAATTCAAGCCTAATTCTACACCGGACCTCCAAAATCAATTTCGATCACACTCCTAAGTCATAAATCATCCCCCGAAGCTAACCAAATCACTGGAAATCACATCCGATCCCTCTAACTCATAGGTCAACATCCGATTGACTTTTCCAAAACAAGGCTTCCTTAAAGAGACTAAGTGTCTTATTTCCTACCAAAACCAATCCAAATCAACTCGATCACATCAGATACTGTTAATGAAGCATATAGAAACATAAGATTGGGTAAATGAGGCGGTAACTCACGTGACGACAGGTCGGGTTGTCACATCCTCCCCAACTAAAACAAATGCTTGTCCTTGAGTGGGTCAAGAAACATACCTGAAGCCTCAAACAGATGAGGTTATCTGCTTCGCATCTCCCGCTCGGTCTCCCAAGTTTCCTCCTCCACGGGCCGACCTCTCCACTGTACCTTTACCGAAGCTATATCTTTCGATCTCAACTTTCGAACCTGATAACCCAAAATAGCCACTGGCTCCACATCATAGGTCAAATCATCATCCAACTGAACACTGCTGAAGTCCAACACATGAGACGGGTCCCCAACATACTTTCAGAGCATAGATACATGGAATACCGGATGCACACCCGATAAGATGGGTGGCAAGGCAAGCTCATAAGCCACCTCCCCAATCCTCCTAAGTACCTCAAAAGGCCCAATAAATCGTGGACTCAACTTCCCTTTCTTTCCAAACAGCATGACACCCTTCATGGGCGAAACCTTCAGCAAGACCTTCTCACCCACCATATATGACACATCCCGAACCTTCCGATCCACATAACTCTTCTGACGCGACTGTGTTGTACGAAGTCTCTCCTAAATCAGCTTCACCTTCTCTAATGCATCCTGAACCATCTCTATCCCCAATAACCTAGCCTCACCGGGCTCGAACCATCCAACCAGAGATCTACACCGTCTCCCATACAACGCCTCATAAGGAGCCATCTGAATGCTCGACTGATAACTGTTGTTGTAGGCAAACTCTGCAAGCGGCAAAAAATCATCCCAATAACCTCCAAAATCAATAACACATGCACGCAACATATCCTCCAATATCTGAATAGTACGCTCGGACTGCCCGTCCGTCTGAGGATGAAATGATGTTCTCAACTCTACCTGCGTACCCAACTCTCGCTGAAATGTCCTCTAGAACTGAGAAGTGAACTGAGTACCCCTATCTGAGATAATAGACACTGGAACCCCATGCAATCGGACAATCTCTCAGATAAAGATCCCTGCCAGCCGCTCCGAAGAATAGGTAGTACATACTGGAATGAAGTGCACGGACTTGGTCAGCCGATCCACAATCACCCAAATCGAATCGAACTTCTTCAAAGTCCGAGGGAGACCACTCACAAAATCCATAGTAATCCTTTCCCACTTCCACTCGGGAATAATCTTCCGCTGAAGTACATCGTCCGGCCTCTAATGCTCGTACTTTACCTGCTGACAGTTGAGATACTGAGCTACAAACCCTACTATATCCTTCTTCATCCTCCTCCACCAGTAGTGTTGCCTCGGATCCTGATACATCTTTGCGGCACCCGGATGAATAGAATACCGCGAGCTGTGGACCTCCTCCAGTATCAACTCCCAAAGCCCATCCACATTGGGCACATAAATCCGGCCCTGCATACTCAACACACCATCATCATCAATGGTCACCTCCCTGGCATCATCATGTTGTACCCTGTCCTTAAGGACAACCAAATGTGGATCATCATACTGCCGCTCTTTGATGCGATCATATAAGAAAGACCGAGAAACCACACAAGCCAACACCCGACTAGGCTCCGAAACATCTAATCTCACCATCCGATTGGCCAAAGCCTGGATATCAACTGCAAAGGGCCTCTCCCCAACTGGAATATACGCCAAACTCCCTATACTAATCGTCTTTTGGCTCAAAGCATCGGCCACTACGTTGGCCTTCCCCGGGTGATACAGAATGGTAATATCATAGTCCTTAAGTAACTCTAGCCACCTCTGCTACCTCAAATTAAGATCCTTTTTCTTGAATAGATACTGAAGACTGTGATGATTAGTGAATACCTCACAAGATACACCATACAAGTAGTGCCTCCAAATCTTTAGAGCATGAACTATAGCAGCCAACTCCAAATCATGTACAGGGTATTTCTCCTTGAGAGGTTGCGGAACCTGTTAGGAAAACTTCACATTCTTGAAACTCTATCGTGCGAACTTGTTGATCCGAGTACTAAACTTCTCTTTGTTCTATTCTCTCACAGATGATGAGGACATGAGTGCTAGACACCAATGTATAGATACTCGTCACCATGCCTACATATCGTACTCGATCAATTAGCAAGTAGAAAATAAGACTCAACTCCTATTCCCTCAAGCTAGGGTTAAACCAAACACTTACCTCAACTATCACGGCCAAATCAATCCACAACGACTGCTTTCCCTTTCGAATTTGGCTCTAACTCAATCAAATCTATACAATAAGGACTTCATAATATCAATATAGGCTAAACAAATCAAACACAATGCCTACATATAGGTTTCAATCTTTCTTTCCAAAATCGCCCCCGGGCCTGCTTGGTCAAAACACGAGGTTCGGACCAAAGTCAAATCCACCATTCACCCACGAGCCTGAATATATAATTTGTTTTCAAATTCGACCCCAAAACGAGGTCTAAATCAAAGAAAATTGAAAATACCTAATTCTACCCAATTTCCACCCTAATCTATGTGATTTAAGCTTAGAATTTCAGTAATTAATGAAGGAAAATGAAGGAAATAAGTGAGAACTTACTAACCCAAGTGGTCTTGAAGAATGGGGGCTTCAATGGACTCCTAGAAACTTGGTGAAGAAGAGAGCTCGGGAGAATTAGAGTTAAACCTGTAGCTACTATTTTGATCATTTTAAAAAAAATCACTGGGCGGAATTACTCTATGCGTTCGTGACATGAGGGTCGGTTGTGCTGATGCTACACTTCTATGCTCTTATGCACAGATCACGGTGTTGGAGCAGCTTTTGGATAGTGCAGTAGATTAGGAGTAGACCTTCAGTCCATAGACACCGAGGTAGCCTTGCTGACGTCCGCGGGCCCAGAGTCTCCTCTATCTTTATTTCAGTTTCTTATCCTTGTACCGAAACAAACAGATTATGATTTCTTTCAGTCTATTGTATTTAGTAAATCTTAGAAGTTCATGAGTATTGCGAAACCAATCTTGGGTATAGTTTTGTATTGGAACTTCCGCATTTCTTTCAGTTATTTACATTTGAGACTTCCTCTTATATTATTACATGCTTCGTTTTATAAAATTGTTGATGTTTGCTAAAAGAGGTAATAAATAATTGGCTTGCCTATCTCCTAATAGTTGGCGCCATCACGACTCCCGAAGGTGGGAAATCTTGGTCGTCACATGGTGTTAACTTATTCACGTTTCCGCCCGGGGAGAAGGTTGTGTCCTCGACCCTGAAATTGGAGAAAGACAATAGAAGAAAAAGGGCTCCGAAGCCTAAAGATTCCCAGGATGAGGTGGTACCTGCCCGGAAGTCGAGGAGAAGACTCATTCTTGTAGACTTGGACTCATCCATCCAATACTTGGATGAAGAGAACGATGGTGGAAAATCGACGCTGGTCCCCCGAGATCGATATTGTACCTCCTTATTCAAAAAATACATCGAAAGGGGCCAGCGCTGAGAGGGCCGAAATTAGCCAGAAATCCCCGAGCGAGGAGCTCAGGGCCATGACAATGGTGTTTGACTCAAAACTTATCGAACACTTTCCGAGCAAATCAATCAAAAGAAATTAAGGGCAAATCGTAATCGAAGATAATATGACCCTAGGATATTCCAAATGCCTCATTTATCTTGGTCTTAGTATATGAGAGAGATATTCAAAGAGAGATAGAGAGAGAGAATCATTCAGAGAAATAGGGAGAGAGAGAAATTTTATCATTATCTTTTGTTATCCCCCTTCTTACAATGATGGGATTCCCTTTATATATTAAGGGACCCTCATCGAAATACTAAAATAAATAGAAACTAAATACATATACTTGAGGGGTCGACGGAGCTTGTGGTGTCATTTCTCCCACTGCTCTTGAGTCGTACCCCTGCCCTAGCTTATTGTAAAGCCCCAGGAAATTTTGCTAAGTAATCTAAGCTTTCGTGGTGCCAAGATAGACTAATTATTTTATCTTGTGTGCAAGTGATGGTTCATGATATAATGGATATAAATTGGATAAGTTAATAAGCGTATAAGTCATTTTATAAGTGGTTTGGGGTCTAAGGAGAGGCCAAAGTCTAAGCCAAGTTGGAAAGTTTTCATAATAGGCTAAAGTTGTAAGTGAATGCACACAAGACCTCACTTTGGGCAAGCATATATCCAGTTATATAAAGTTTTGTGTGATGAAAAACCTATCATATTAAAGCTCTTTAAGTCTAGTTCCAACTCAACAAATCGTTCGTCATTTGGAGGTGTATACAGAAAGTTATGACCATTTTACCGGACATGTGTCACCAGCGTGCCCAGGCGCACGGCCGTGGGGTGGACCGCGGGGTTTACTGCCTAGAACCGTGGAGGACCGCGATGGAACACCGCAGAATGCGGGGGAATATGTGAAATGTCTAAAACACCCCTGTTCAGTGTAAACACCGAAGGGGACACCCATTTCCTTCATGTTTGGTCAATCAAGCCCGGTTTTGGGGCGATTCTAAAGGGGGTTTTCACGATTTCGACTTGGGTAAGTATTCTATAATCTAAAGTGATTACATTTCATGAATCCATGTCAATATCCATCGTTTATTTCGGATTTGGATGAAAGAAATTGAAGTTTTTTTAAAACTTTTCAAAAATAAAAATCTAGGATTTGAAGTTCCAATTGATATCGAAATTTGATAATTTTTGTATGGTTGAACTCGTATCGGAATGGGTTGTCGGATTTTATAAGTTTCGTCAGATTCCAAGACGTGGACTCCACGGGCAATTTTGAACTAAATTTCGGATTTAATTTGGAAAATGTGTAAATTCATATGAAATTAATTCGTACGATTTATATTGAGTATATTGAATGTTGTATTGTAGAGTGTATTGGATCATAGTAGTATCGTTAAGGGGGGGAAATTCCAGGTATGTATGGCTAACTTTGACCTTTGTAAAATTACCTTATTTGGTGTACGAATATTTGGTATGTGATATCTACGTGGATTGTCTGTGAAATTCTTGTGATTGGTATGGTTTGAGTGTTCATGGTTAAGTCTCCCGATATAATGGTGCATATAATTGGTAATAAACCAAATGTGTGATTGTGAAAGCGTTATGTGGTAAGAACTGAGAAACAAATGATGGAAGGAAATCGTAAATTATGCAATTGGACCAACTGTGGTAATAACATATTTGGCTTGTTGTGGGTAATAATTGTGGTGACTTAAATTGCATATGAGTTGTTGGATATGATGGAAATGGTATTGATGGCTACAGAAATTCTTGTGAATTGTTGTGGTTGCTATTTGAGAATTGTTGTTGTTGTTCTATGTGAATTGTTGTTGCTGTTGGTTGTTTGTAAATTGTGACTTGATCGGTGGGATCGGGTTGCGCGCCACAACACGAACTAATAAGGTATGGGTTGTGGTGATAAGGGTGGCCAAGGTAATAAGGGTGGCCGAGGTAATAAGGGTGGCCGAGGTAATAAGGGTGGAAAGTGATCGAAATCACTATTGAAATGACAATATGAGAAAAATGGTTAAATCATTGATGTGAAGATGTTGAAGGGGAAAAAGGAGAGATTGTAAACTTGTTTGGATTGATTGTACCTTTCATGTGTATTTGATTGTTGATTCTATTACTGATCGTTACTTGTGTATGGTTTGAGTTTACTTAGGGTAAAGTTTGTTAATATATACCAGTACAATTCAAATGTACTGACGTCCCTTTTGCCGAAGGCGCTACATTCGTGTTGTGATTGTAGGTAATTCTATAGCATGTACTCCAGTCCACTGGCAGTAGCACTCCTTCACTCTTCGTCAGATGTATTGGTGATCCCCTTTCCTTTCGGGGCCCTGCATGGCTCAAGCCGCTTTTATTCCAGAGTCTTGTTTTGTTTTTTGTGTAAGGTATAGCCGGAGCCTTGTTACTGGCAAGTATGGTATCACTCTTTTGTATCCTTAGAGGCTCCGTAGACAAGAAATGTGGGTTGTGAACTTATGTAAATATGTATATTGTACGTTGGGCGATGTAAGTTGTAAACCATGCTAAGTAACCATGTGTGCTAAGTATGTTTTGTAAAAAGGTGTTGAATTATAATTGGTTATTTCCTTTGATTAATGAGTAATGAGAACACGGGGCAACACGTGGGATAGGAAAGGCACCCAAGTCCGCTTGGCTGGAGCTACCCGGTCGAGCGCCGGTAGAGTCTCTCAGTTTTTGGGGCGTGACAAACTTGGTATCAGAGACCAAGGTTTTAAAGTGTCCTAGGATGTCTCGGAGCCGTGTCTAGTAAAGCCCTTCTTATCGGTATGTTTTCGACCACATCTATAAGTAGGGGGATGCATGGACATTTAGGAAATTACCCTCTTCTTTGTTATTCTATATCGTGCGTTGAAGTGAAAAGTGGAAGTATTTATGTCTAACTCGTTCTTTGTTCTTAAATTTTCAATAATGGAACCTAAGAAGAGAGCTAGACTCGGCCTTGGGGTCAATACCACCCCAAGTGTGGCTATGAATCATGTACCTGATGTCGTGGGTGAGATTGACTCCTCGATCTTGAATCTACCTGGCTCGTCTATTCCAGACCAAAGTATCCCTATTCCAACTGCAGCGGAGGGTGCTACCATCCCTCACACTGATGTTCCTGATTCTAATGCAGTTCCAGCTTCCGGTCCCGGGGTTCCTGATGGGGACCTTAGGGGAGCCATCTGTATGTGGACCCAGTTAGGGGCCGCCCAGGCCCAGAGATCTCATGATGCCCCTACGTCCTCCAGCGGACAGGGAGATTCCACCAGCTCCATAGTCAACTAGTTCCTGCGATTGGCTCCTCCAGAGTTCACAGGCATAGACCTAGAGGCTGATCCGTAGGATTTCCTAGATGAAATGTATAAGACCCTTCGAGTGATGAAGGCTACAAAGACGGAGGGGGTTGAGTTGGCTTCATACAGGTTGAGGGGAGTAGCGCATTCGTGGTTCGAGATATGGGAGGATTACCGTGGGGAGAAAAGTCCTGTGGCAATATGGGAAAAGTTTTTAGATGCATTTATGGACCACTTCTTGCCTGCTGAGACAATGGCAGCCCGTGCCACTGAGTTTGAGGTCCTCAAGTAGGGTAATATGAGTGTTTGGGAGTACCACATGGAGTTTGTGAGATTGTCCAAGTATGCTCCTCAGTTAGTGTTGGCCATGGCTGCTCGTGTTCGGCGGTTCGTTCAGGGCCTTAGTCTTTTGGTGGTGAATGAGGCTACGTACACTCAGATATGAATTATGGGAAGATTGTGGGATTCGCTCCGGCTACAGAGGCTAGAAAGTTGAAGATACGGGCGGAAAGAGAGAGTAGCAGCAAGGCCCGATCACCGGGTCACTCAGGGAGACTAGTACAGGTGATGATAGGCTATAATTGCATATTTTAGTCGATTATTACACTCGAGTGTACTGCACTTTAATTGAGTTTGAGCTTTAATTGCTAGTGTTTTGCACTAATTGTGTGTTTTATGTATTGTAGGAGCGATTCTGAGCTATATAAATGTTATAGAATGAAATTAAGTGATTTTGAGCTTTGAAGTCTGAGTAAAAGCTCAAGGAATTAAGCCGAGATCGGGTTCGGGGGTCAAATTTGATAATTAAGAACGAACGAAGATTCGAGGAGGCATATTATACACTGTCTAATAAAATAGACATAACCTTTTTCTCAGAACTCCATTTGGGCTTCACAATATATGGTTGGAAAGATAACTCAATGTTCTACAACTATCATTTTTTCGTTTTTCCAAATTCCAAATGGAACAGGGTGAAAAGTGCGCGTCCAGGTGCGCGATTGCGCTAATCTAGCGCGGCCAAGGTAGAATGTTTTGACAATTTAGCACGTCCAGGTGCGCGTTCAGATGCACGATCTAGCTAGTAGCGACGGAAAAACAGATCTGAAGGGTACTTTTGGAAGTTCAAGACCAATCCCCTCAACCTAAAAAGAGTCTAGCTCGCCCACAACAAGAGTGTGTAGCTTTAGAGAGCTGGAGAGGAGCACAAGGAGAGGAAGCAAGAGGACATCAATCCATATCTCCTTCTATGGTGATTTTTTTACCATTGTTTATGAATTCTTTTGTAGTTTTCATTATTTTTATAAGTAGCTAACTCTTCTAATCTAAGGTTTTGGGTGGAACCCGTTGGGGATGAATTTATTGTGATGTTAATATAGTTTTGATTGGTTGTTAATCTCTATTTGTTCAACTACATTCTTGTTGTAGTTTATTGAAGGGCCCTCAATTAGTTGTGCATATTTATTATGTATCTACTTGAGAGAGAGTGCATATTTAGGTAGTTGTTTGAACAACATCACTCCCGGAGTATAGGCGAGAGTCATAACTGAGGGTTTAGAGGTTGGATTAGAGATAATGATACCTCGGGTGCAATCTAAAGTGAATTGTAATGCGAATATAGCTAGCGTAGCTTGAGAGAGTGCGTCTAGTAAATTATCATAATTACTTGAGAGAGAGTTATGATAGCTGGAGAGTTCATGATTGATAAAGGCAACTAAGTCAAAGCTATATGAAATATACAACTAAGGAAATCAACAATGGGGGAAACCATTACCTTAGACCTTTGTTGCAATTGTCTACAAATGCATGTTAATTAATCTTTAGTTTATTATTCTTGTTCAGCTGTAGTAGTATAAACAACACCAACTATCATTCACAAACTTTTAGAAGGTTGACTAATAAGAATTTAGTACTCTAAAGGCTGCAATTGATACGTTAATTCCTTGTGGGATTCGACTCTGGGCATAATACCCCGGATTATATTTACAACGTTCGCTTAGTATTTTAATAGACACAATTGAGCGTGATCAAATTTTGGGCCCTCAGAGTCATCCCATTCATATGCTCAGTCCTCAGCGAGCGCACTACCCTATATGCACAGTTATCAGCAGAGCAGTCACTTGAGACCAGGTTCAGGTAGTAGGAGACCCCATCAGTCCGGTCGTCCAAGAGGGATATCACAGTAGCAGGGGAGGGCTCTATGCCCCAAGTGTGGGAGATTCCATACAGAGACGGTCTATTTGGATCTCCCGGTATGTTATAAATACGGGGTGAGAGGTCATATCCAACGGGACTGCCGTGCGCCCAGTCAGGGCATAAGCAGGTGGTTTGCTCGGTCATCCAGTTCTTCAGCCGCCATATCATCCATACGTCCTCTAGCTTCAGCAGGGCGTGGTGCAGTTAGGGGTGGAGCTCATGGTAGAGGTGGGGCCAACTGATTTTATGCTTTGAGTGGTTGCCAGAGTGCAAAGGCTTCTCCAGATGTTGTTACAGTTACCTTGTCTGTTCAGGCCATTGATTGTTATGTTCTTATTGATCCAGGGTCCTCTTTGTCTTATGTCACCCCATTCATTGCTTCAAGTTTTGGGATAGAACCCGAACAACTTCATGAGTTGTTCTCCGTATCGACTCTGGTTGGTGATTCTATTACAGCCGCGCGAGTTTATAGGGATTGTGTTGTCACGGTATGTGGTCACGTTACCACGACCGATCTTATCGAGCTCGGAATGGTGGATTTTGATATTATTATGGGAATGGACTGGCTTTATTCATTCTTTGCTAAACTTGACTGCCGAACGAGAGTCATGACACTCGAGTTCCCCAATGAGCCGCTTATTAAATGGAAGGGGAATAGTGTGGTGCCGAAGGGTAGGTTTATTTCCCTCCTTAAGGCTCCAAAGATGATTAAGAAGGGGCGTATCTATCATTTGGTCCGGGTGGCGGACACCACTTTAGAGGTGTCTACCCCCGAGTCTGTTCCAGTCGTAAAGGAGTTTCTTGAAGTGTTTCCGGACGAGCTTCCGGGGATTCCGCCAGATAGAGAGATTAATTTCGTGATTTATGTATTGCTAGATACGCAACCAATATATATTCCACCATACATAATGGTTCCATCAGAGTTAAGGGAGTTAAAGGAGAAGCTGAAGGATTTATTAGAAAAGGGGTTTATACGGCTGAGTGTGTCGTCATGGGGTGCTCCGGTTCTCTTTGTCAGAAAGAAGGATGGGTCACTCTGGATGTGTATTGATTATCGGTAGCTCAACAAAGTCACCATCAAGAATAAATATCCCTTGCCTCAGATAGATGATTTGTTCGACCAATTACAAGGTGCAAGGTTCTTCTCCAAAATTGATCTACGGTCCGGGTATCACCAATTGAAGACCAGAGAGCAAGATATCCCTACGACCGCCTTTAGAACTCGCTATGGTCACTTTGAATTCTTGGTCATGTCTTTTAGGCTAACCAATGCCCTGACAGCTTTTATGGATCTTATGAATCGGGTCTTCAGGCCATTTCTAGACTCATTCGTGATTGTTTTCATTGATGACATCCTTGTTTATTCACGGAGCCGGGAGGATCATGCCGGTCGCCTCAGGGCAGTTCTGCAGACTCTTCATCAGCACCAGTTGTATGCTAAATTTTCTAAATGTGAATTTTGGTTGGATTTCGTTACCTTCCTGGGTCATGTTGTTTCCAGTGAAGGGATTCGGGTGGATCCCCAGAAGATTGTAGCAGTAAAAGATTGACCTAGACCCACGACCCCGACGGAGATCCGTAGCTTCTTGGGATTAGCATGGTATTATCGGAGGTTTGTGGAGGGATTCTTTACCCTCGCCTCCCCATTGACTAAGTTGACGCAAAAAGCAGTTAAGTTCCAATGGTTCGACGCTTGTGAGAAAAGTTTTTAGGAACTGAAGTCAAGGTTAACCTCGGTGCCAATATTGGCCTTGCCAGAAGGCACGGAAGGATTTGTGGTTTATTGTGATGCCTCTAGGGTTGGTTTAGGGTGTGTGTTGATGCAACACGAGAAGTTTATAGCGTATGCCTCGAGGCAGCTCAAGAATCACGAGAAGAATTATCCGACGCATGATTTGGAGCTTGCGGCAGTTGTGTTTGCTTTGAAAATATGGCGGCATTATCTTTATAGGGTACATGTGGATGTGTTTTCATACCATAAAAGTCTCCAGTATTTGTTCAAGAAGAAGGAGTTGAATTCGAGGCAGCGACGGTGGTTAGAATTGCTCAAGGATTATGATATGAACATTTTGTACCATCCAAGGAAAGCGAACGTGTTGGACGACGCTCTCAGTCGGAAGTCTATGGGTATTTTGGCTCATTTGGGAGCGGATCAAAGGCCCTTGGCTCGGGAGATTTATCAATTGGCCAGTCTAGGGGTTTGCATTTTGACCTCAGACGAGGGGGATGATATGGTGCATAATGGAGCAGAATCGTCCCTTGTAGTAGAAGTCAAGGAAAAGTAGTTTATTGACCCGGCATTGGCTCAGATAAAGGAAGCAGTTTCGAACAACAAGACTTCGACATTTTCACTTAGCGGCGAGGATTGTGTATTGCGATATCAAGGAAGAATATGTGTTCCGGACGTGGATAAGCTTCGGGAGAGGGTAATGGCGGAGGCTCATAATTCCAGGTATTCCGTGCATCCAGGGTCTACAAAAATGTATCATGATCTCAAGGAGATTTATTGGAAGAACGGTATGAAAGGGGGTATGGCGGACTTTGTATCTAGGTGTCCGAATTGTCAGCAAGTAAAGGTTGAGCATCAGCGGCCCGGTGGGTTAACTCAGCTTATGGAAATACCAATGTGGAAATGGGAAATGATAAACATGGATTTCATGGTGGGGTTACCTCGCACTCAGTGCAAATTTGACTCAATTTGGGTGATAGTGGATCGACTTACCAAATCAGCTCACTTCTTGCCAGTCAAGTCCACTGATACTGCAGAACAATATGCTAGATTGTATATCAAGGAGATAGTAAGGCTTCATGGCACTCCACTTTCTATTATCTCAGATCGAGGGCCCCAGTTCACAGATAATTTTTAAAGGAGGTTTCACCAAAGTTTGGGTACTCAGGTGAATCTCAGCACAGATTTCCATCCACAGACCGATGGTCAAGCAGAGCAGACTATTCAGACGCTTGAAGATATGTTGCGGGCTTGTATCTTGGATTTCAAAGGTAATTGGGATTATCACTTGCCATTTATAGAATTTTCTTACAATAACAGCTTCCATGCTAGCATTCAGATGGCCCCATTTGAGGCATTGTACGGAAGAAGGTGTAGGTCTCCGATTGGGTGGTTCGAAGTAGGTGAAGCAGAACTGTTAGGGCTAGATCTCATGCACCAGGCTATGGAAAAATTTAGTCATTCAGGAAAGGATGAAAACTGCTTAGAGTCGCCAAAAGTCTTACTCGGACATTCATCACAGAGATTTGGAGTTCAAAGAAGATGATTGGGTATTTTTGAAGGTTTCCCCCATGAAGGGCATCATGCGGTTTGGGAAGAAAGGGAAATTAAGACCGAGGTATGTCGGACCGTACAGAACCATTCAGAGGATTGGTCAGGTGGCATACAAGCTCGAGTTGCCGCCTGAGATGTCATTGGTACATCCGGTCTTCCATGTGTCTATGTTGAAGAAGGTAGTGGGAGATCCGTCCGATATTGTGCCAATTGGAACTATTGAGGTTAATGAAGGACTATCTTATGAAGAAATTCCAGTTTCCATTCTTGATAGGCAAGTCCAAAAATTGAGAAATAAGAAAATTGCCTTCGTAAAAGTGTTATGGCGGAACCAGCAGGTTGAGGAAGCTACTTGGGAAGCTGAGGAAGAAATAAGAAAGAAGTACCCGCATTTGTTTGAATAGTCATGTAATAGCTTTTATGCATTTGGTTCATATGAACTCTTATGTTTTGATTTGATCCTTGTTAACCTATTCCATTTTGATTATATGTGTTGCCTATACGGCCATGGTTGGTGTTGTACAAGTTATGTTATGTCTATGAAACATGTATATGATGTTAGGATATGTATTTGGGGCCCTCTGACAGGTGGATAGGTCTAGTTACAAAGGAAACTTTGGCAAAATTTTCAAAAATTTGAGGAGTTAGCCAAATTCGGGGCTGTTGATATATTTCATGATGTTAACAAGCCGAAGTTACATAAGGATAGCTAGTGAATTAACCTTGATCCTCATTCGAGGACGAATGATCCTAAGTGGGGGAGAATGTAAAGCCCCAGAAAATTTTGCTAAGTAATCTAAGATTTCGTGGTGCCAAGATGGACTAATTATTTTATCTTGTGTGCAAGTGAGGGTTCATGATATAATGGATATCAATTGGATAAGTTAATAAGCGTATAAGTCATTTTATAAGTGGTTTGGGGTCTAAGCCAAGTTGGAAAAATTTCATAATAGGCTAAAGTTGTAAGTGAATGCGCACAAGACCTCACTTTGGGCAAGCATATCTACAGTTATATAAAGTTTTGTGTGATGAAAACCCTATCATATTAAATATCTTTAAGTCTAATTTCCAACTCAACAAACCGTTTGTCATTTGGAGGTGTATACAGAAAGTTATGACCAGTTTAACGGACATGCGTCACCAGCACGCCCAGGCGCGTGGCCGCAGGGTGGACCGCGAGGTTTACTGCCTGGAACTGCGGCGAACCGCGGTGGAACACCGCGGAACGTGGGGGAACATGTGAAATCTCTAAAACACCCCTGGTCACTGTAAAAACTGAAGGGGACACCCATTTCCTTCATTTTTGGTCAATCAAGCTCGGTTTTGGGCCGATTCCAAAGGGGCTTTTCACGATTTCGACTTGGGTAAGTGTTCTATAACCGAAAGTGATTTCATTTCATGAATCCGTGTCAATATCCATCGTTTATTTCATATTTGGATGAAAGAAATTGAAGTTTTTTTTAAAACTTTTCAAAAATAAAAATCTAGGATATGAAGTTCCATTTGATATCGGAATTCGATAATTTTTGCATGGTTGAACTCGTATCGGAATGAGTTGTCGGATTTTATAAGTTTCATCGGATTCTGAGACGTGGTCCCCACGGGTAATTTTGAACTAAATTTTGTATTTAATTTGGAAAATGTGTAAATTCATATGAAATTAATTCGTACAATTTATATTGAGTATATTGAATGTTGTATTGTAGATTGAAGTTGCCTAAGTGTATTGGATCATAGTAGTATCATTGGGGGGGGGGGGTAATCTCAGGTATGTATGGTTAACTATGACCTTTGTAAAATCACCTTGTTTGATGTACGAATATTTAGTATGTGAAATCTACGTGGATTGTCTGTGAAATTCTTGTGATTGATATGGTTTGAGTGTTCATGGTTAAGTCTCCCGATATAATGGTGCATGTAATTGGCAATAAACCAAATGTGTGATTATGAAAAGTGTTATGTGGTAAGAACTGAGAAACAAATGATGGAAGGAAATCGTAAATGATGCAATTGGAACAACTGTGGTAATAACATATTTGGCTTGTTGTGGGTTATAATTGTGGTGACTTAAATTGCATATGAGTTCTTTGGGTATGATGGAAATGGTATTGATGGCTACAGAAATTCTTGTGAATTGTTGTGGTTGCTGTTTGAGAATTATTGTTGTTGTTGGTTGTTTGTGAATTGTGACTTGATCTGTGGGATCGGGTTGCGCGCCACAACACGAAGTAATAAGGTGTGGGTTGTGGTGATAAGGGTGGCCGAGGTAATAAGGGTGGCCGATGTAATAAGGGTGGAAAGTGATCGAAATCACTATTGAAATAAAAATATGAGAAAAATTGTTAAATCATTGATGTAAAGATGTTGAAGGGGAAAAAGGAGAGATTGTAAACTTGTTTGGCTTGATTGTACATTTCATGTGTATTTGATTGTTGATTCTATTACTGATCGTTACTTGTGTATGGTTTGAGTTTACTTAGGGTAAAGTTTGTTCATATATACCAGTACAATTTAAATGTACTGACGTCCCTTTTGCCGAGGGCGCTACATTCGTGTTACGATTGTAGGTGATTCTATAGTAGGTACTCCAGTCCACCGGCAGTAACACTCCTTCGCTCTCCGTCAGCTGTATTGGTGAGCCCCTCTCCTTTCGGGGCCCTGTGTGGCTCAAGCCGCTTTTATTCCGGTGTCTTGTTTTGGTTTTGTGTAAGGTATAGTCGGAGCCTTGTTACCGGCAAGTATGGTATCACTCTTTTGTATCCTTAGAGGCTCTTTAGACAGGAAATCTATGTAGGTTGTGAACTTAGGTAAATATGTATATTGTACGTTGGGTGATGTAAGTTTTAAACCATGCTAAGTAACGATGTACGCTAAGTATGTTTTGTAAAAAGGTGTTGAATTATAATTGGCTATTTCCTTTGATTAATAAGTAATGAGAACACGGGGTAACACATGGGATAGGAAAGGCACCCAGGTCCACTTGGCTGGGGCTACCCGGTCGAGCGCCGGTCGCGTCCCTCGGTTTTTGGGGTGTGACACTTATGCACGCTTGACGGTTATCCATGTCGATGTAGGGATGCGGTTGGTAAAATTTGACCCCATACAGTTAGTCCCTCCATTCGTCGGGGTTGCAGCGGTATGCGTCCTCGATGGACGAAATCAGTACCCTCGTTTGGGGAGAATTTGACCTCGTTCAAAAGCTGTAATGTAATAGGCAAGAGACAGCACTCATGACTGTTAAAATGCTGACGCGTGATTCCTTTACTTGGGTGACGTCAGCACTCGCATGCATCATTATTACACATATTCCCGAGGCAACACAAAAGGTGTTCTGACGTCTGGTTTCCCGTGCCGGTTCGAAATCTGTCCCTTCGATTTTAGCGCCACCCAACCTTATAAATAGGGGAAGGGTTTAACCTGATACAAATTTTGATCACTTGTGAGGAACATTCCATTTTCTCAAGAAACGTCTTCTTTCTCCGGCGCTTTTCCGTTGGTCGGAAATTTCCCTCTCCTCAGTTGTACCACACATACTTTCCTCTTGAGCAGAAGCCATGCCCAAGTCTCAGTGTGATAATACGAGGGTTACTGAGACCACTCCATCGAATATGTCGCCTCCCCCTGGCGGTGGTGAGAGGGAGGAAGAAGAAGATATTAGCCATCTCATAGTGGAGACCTTTTTGCCGAAACACCTCCTATCTCGGAGTGATTTCAACAAAGACCTTCCCGTGCAACCTCTAGAACACTCCAAGTTTCTACAAGATCATTTAGATGATCTCCGCATGACGTACAGCATATCTGCTCACGTGGAGTTAGTTCCAGCGGGGGCGGATTATATAGACGTTCATAGACCGGGATATTGCACCTTCTATGAATATCCATTCGTGATTGCCTATGGTCTTCTCATTTTTCCTTTGAGGGAGGAGCTCTGCCATTTTTATAACGTATGCTCGTCTCAGCTTACGCCATATACCCTAAAAGTATGTCGGCTGCTGTCCAAGTACGCGGAGCTGGTGGGGTGCGAGGTCTCTGTCCACCATTTTTTGCAGTTATTCAGTTCCAGCTACCTGAGAGGCACCATGCTACACTTGAGGAGCCATGGTACAAAGGGGCTGGAGGTCAAGACCGATGACCGACCTAGTCGCAGATTTTGGCATAGGTATTTTTTCATTAGGACGGAAGACCTAGTTTCTAACCCTACCGGGTTCCCAGAGAAGTGGAATTCAAAATGTAAGTGTCTTTATTCACTGAATTCCTCGTTACTTGTGACTGTAACGGTTCTAAATTTTTCCATTGCAGCCATAGCTCACACACCCCGGCTCGTCAGTGGCATCAGGAAATTGGTTGCCGACTTGTTGCCGTATGCGGAAAGGACTCGCACATGGCCTGCTTTTCTCCAGCATTATGGTCCCGCGGCCCCTTCAGGTAGATTATTGACTTTGTTTAACAGGTTTTGCACTGGTGATAGGACGAGTCGCTCCTAGGAAAAGGGCAATAGTCCTACTTCCGCGCGGTCCAGCGCTGCTTCGGATACTCATGAGATATTCTGCGCGTCCTTCCGACGAGTTATCCCTATAGTCCCTTTGCAGGAAAGCGCATCGGTGGCGACAGTTGTAAGAGAGTCGACGTCGTCTGTACCAGATCCGCACCCTGTAGACGAGTCTCCTGAGGGGAAAGAACAGATTGAGAGGAAAAGGCGGAGACTTGCAACGGGAAAGGGGGTAGCTACAGAAGATGAAAGGAGTAGTGTGGCCAAACAAATTCCTAGACCTGTTTTCATAGCCGACGCCATCCGTTCCGGAAGATCGGCCCATCAGGGGGGTTACCATTGCCAGTACTAGTTCGGCACGTGCCGCTGAGGGTGGCTCAATGACCAATGTCGATGGAGTTGGTGAGGAAGTTGAGGAATATAACTCCGAGATTGCCTGGGAGGATGTGGACGAGCTTGTGAAGGGTCTCAAGCATGTTGAGATGACGGCGGACGGGTCCGACTGTCGAATTGTGATTTCGGGGGCTTAAAATTTATTGCTGAACAGCGAACAGGTCGCATTGGTGCTTACTTTACTATGCGCCGCCCCTGAGAGCGAGACGCTCAGAGTTGTCAGTGATGCAAAATTGTCATGAAGGGTCGCCGACATGACTTTACTGGTAACCCTTTTGTTTTTTGCGTGTTGTAAGGTTGACTTGATGCGTGCTAATTCTTGACTTTCTTCTTAGACTCTCGCTTTTTGAGGTGGAGCGAAGACGTCATGAGCAGAAAAAGGCAACCATCTTTGACAAGATGATAAAAAGGTACCGGCGGTACCGCTCCAAGCATCGAGCGATGGTGGACCTTTTCCAGTAGGATCCCGAGTTTCAGGTGTTCTAGGAGGGTCTCGAGCAGAAGGAGGCCCATTTAGAACGTAGGGGAGCTGAATTAGAGAGGATAAACGATGAGTTGGTGAGGGCTGTGGCCCGCAACAGTGAAGTGGAAGCGCTCCTTAAGGAAAAGGGTGATGAGCTCAAGCTCAGTCGGGAGGTGGTGGCAGAGAATGCCTATCTCCAGCATAAGGTAGCGGACTTGACCGTTGAGCTTGAAGCCAGGGTGTTAGAGATTAATGTTCTTAGGCGGAGTTCCCCCCAAGGTTCGAGGACGTGGTTCGCCCTTCACGGCCTTCCTCGTCTCGTCCCCCGTATGATCAGAGTGTGCGCCGTAACACGCATGAGATATGGATTTATGCGGAGGCCAAACTCAACGTGTATAGGGAGCTTCACACTGAGGGTCGAGTGACAGAGGAGGATGTCCAGGCATGGCGGCACGAGGCTCGTACCGCCCGTGAAGCTTGCGGGTATAGTTCTGACTCCCCTAATCGGAAGGGCTGCACTTTTGAGGATGTCGATCATTTAGACTCTGACTCCCGGTATAATGAGGTTTATTGCCTAGGAGGTGACGTGCAGGGTGGCGAGGATCCTTGATTTTATACATATTTTGTTACTCTTTTATTTTTTGGAATGTAACGGGGCCCTTTCGCGGGGTTGAATGTAGATACATTTTTGCTGTGATATATAAACTTTATTTTTGTCGTTATTCTTCTTTGATTGTTTTTTCAATGGCCTTAGCCAATAGGATATTACTTCGACTATCATCGGAAGTGTTATCCGTCATGGTTGAACTGGGTCGAACCCTAATGTCGATGGCCTTAGCCAATAGGATGTTACTTCGACTGCCGTCAAAGTATTATCCGTCGTGGTCGAACTGTGTCGAACCTTGATGTCGATGGCCTTAGACAACAGGATATTATTTTGACTGTTGTCGAAGTGTTATCCGTCGTGGTCAAACTGTGTCAAACCTTGATGTCGATGGCCTTAGCCAATAGGATGTTACTTCGACTGTCATCGAAATGTTATCCGTCGTGGTCGAACTGGGTCGAACCCTAATATCGATGTCCTTAGCCAATAGGATATTACTTCGACTACCATCGAAGTGTTATCCATCGTTGATTTTAATGTGGCCTTAGCCGTTGTCGATTTTCATATGGCCTTAGCCGTTGTTGATTTTCATATGGCCTTAGCCGTTGTTGATTTTTATATGGCCTTAGCCGTTTATATAATGGGAAACTTTTGTACAATGGAGAATTGTCTGTAAAATGTAGAGTTTTGCCTATACAATGGAGATTTGACTAGTGTAGTCCCTTTATTATATCGGCCCGAAAACCGTGTCGACTGGTCGATGTGATAAACTTGCTCTCAGATACCACCCAATGTCCCCTCTGCCGCCTCGTTAAAAAACTCCCCGAGAAAACTCAATTGGGACAAAACTCGGGGAGGGAAAAAGAGTACGACTCGGTAGACGCCTTTCAGAAGTGGAAGTATTTGAGGTGGGCGACGTTCCAGTTGTTTGGAGTGTTTTTCCTTCCATTGTTTCTAACTGGAATGCTCCTTTGTTCGCTGCTGCTGTGATTTTGTATGGTCCATCCCAGTTGGTACCCATTTTCCTTCACTTGGGTCTTTTGATGCTAATGTTTTGGCTTTGAGGGCGTAATCGCCCACTTTAAGTGGTCTTATTTTGGCTTTCTTGTTGTAATATCTTTCTGCCTATTGTTTTTTGGCCGTCATTCGTATATGGGCCATGTCCCTTCGTTCTTCAGCTTTGTCCAGGTCTTGCAATCTGCTTTCATCATTTTCTGCCCCGTTGTTATGTGAATATCTCAAGCTTGGCTCCCCGATCTCAATGGGTATGACCGCGTCAGTTTCGTAGACCAATGAGTATGGCGTTTCTCCTGTGCTGTATTTGGGTGTGGTCCGATATGCCCACAACACTTCAGGTAGTAATTCGGGCCATAGCCCTTTAGCTTCCTCGAGATTCTTCTTTAGTATGTTCAATATTATTTTGTTGGAAGACTCGGCTTGGCCATTGGCGGCGGGGTTATACGGAGTAGAGAGTATCCGCTTAATGTGCCATATCTCGAAGAACTCAATTGTCTTCTTACCAATGAACTGGGGGCCATTGTCGCAGCTGATTTCTTTGGGGATGCCAAAACGGCATATGATGTTTTTCCATATAAAGGCGATGACTTCCTATTCACGTATCCGTACGTACGCACTTGCTTCCACCCACTTGAAAAAATAGTCAGTTAAAACTAAAAGAAATCGTACCTTTCCTATTCCTACTAGTAGAGGACCGATTATATCCATTCCACACTTGATGAAGGGCCAAGGCGAGGTGACTGAGTGGAGGAGCTATCCCGGTTGGTATATCACGGGGGTGTACCTTTGGCACTATTCGCACCTGCGAACATACTCTGCTGCCTCTTTTTTCATAGTGGGCCAGTAATAACCGGCTCGGATGATGCATCGGATGAGGGCGTGATTACCTGTATGAGCACCACAGTGGACTTCATGTACCTCTTACAATACTTGTCTTGTTTGATGCGGCCTGAGGCACTTAGCGAGGGGGCTGCCAAACGTCCTCTTATAGAGATCATGATTTAGCAGGCTGTATCGGGCGGCTTGTACGCATAGCTTCTTGGCTTCTTTTTTGTCGCGTGTGAGAGTTCCGTCCTGCAGATAGGATATAAACTGGTTGTGCCAGTCCCAAGTAAGGTTTAAAGAGAGTACCTCAATGTGATTGATGGCCGAATGGAGGAGGGTGACCACACTTTCTTTGCTGATATTCTTGGTGGCCGTGGCTAATTTTTCTAAGCCATCTTCCTCGACATTTTGTGCCTTGGGGATTTGCTCAAGGCGGCATTCATCGAATTCAGCCATCAACTTATGGATTTCTGATTGGTATTTTTGTAGCATTTGTTCTTTGATTTGGTAAGTCCCGGTGACTTGATTTACTACGAGTTGAGAGTCGCAGTGGAGGATGAGTCGTCGGGCCCCGTATTTGATATCTAATTTCATACCTGCAATCACAGCCTCATACTCGGCCTCATTGTTAGTCATCTCAGGGCATCGTATGGACTGATGAATTATTTCGCTCGTGGGGAATTCGAGGACGAGTCCCAGTCCTGATCCCAAGTCATTAATGGCATCATCAGTGTAGAGAGTCCAGAGGTCGGTGTTGGTGGAGGCACAGAGGGCCTCCAGTTCCGCCTCTGACAGTGTCTCTGCGCTGAAGTCGGTGACAAAGTTGGCAAGTACCTGCGACTTTATAGCAGTTCTTGGATGATAGGATATGTCATGCTCGTTGAGCTCTATGGCCCACTTAGCAAGCCTACCTAAGAGTTTGGCTTATGCAGAATGCTTATCAGGGGGAAGGTCGTTATTACTTTTAAGGGATGACACTGAAAATAAGGTCTGAGCTTTCGTGAAGCTATGACCAGCGCCAGAGCCAGCTTCTCGAGGTACGGATATCGTGTTTCAGCATCTACTAAGGTTTTGCTGATATCGTAAATAGGAGATTGCGTACCTTTATTTTTGCGGACCAAGAATGTGCTAACAGCAACTTTGGACACGGCTAGATATACAAGCAAACGCTCGCCCGGGTTTGCTTTGACGAACAACGGCGGCAAAAATAGGTAAGCCTTTAGTTTTCTCAGGGCCTCGATGCAATCCTCGTTCCACTGTAACCCATGATCTTTTCTCAGTACACTGAAGAACTTATGTCATCTGTCGGAGGACAACGAGATGAATCTTGATAGGGCGGCTAATCGTCCCGTCAATTTTTGTACCTGTTTCTTGCTGTTCAAAATCTCAGATATTGCATCTATGGCCTTGATTTGATCCGGGTTGACTTTAATACCTCGTTGTGATACGAGGAAACCCAGGAATTTTCCCGAGGCCATGCCAAAGACGCACTTTTCTAGGTTTAGCTTCATCCTGTACTGCTTCAGTATCCCGAAGGCCTCTTTCAAATGATCGATGTAATCCTCCATTTTTGCCGACTTTACCAGCATATCATTGATATAGACCTCCATAGTCTTGCCGAGTTTTCCTTGAACATCTTGGTGACCAATCTTTGATACGTTGCTCCCGCATTTTTGAGTCCGAAGGGCATCACCTTATAGCAGTACGTCCCTTGGTGGGTGATGAAAGTTGTCTTTTATTGATCCTCTTCAGCCATCATAATTTGGTTGTAGCCGGAGTAGGCATCTCAGAAACTTAGCAGTTCATGTCCTGTTGTTGCGTCGATCAGCTGGTCGATGTGGGGCAATGGGAACGAGTCTTTTGGGCATGCCTTATTCAGTTTGGCAAGTCCACGCACATTCTCCATTTCCTGTTTTTCTTTTTAACCATGATGACATTAGTGACCCATTGCGGGTATTTCGATTCTCTGATGGAACCATTGGCTAGTAACTTGTCCACTTCTTCACTGACCACCTAGTTGATTGCGGCGTTGAATTTCCTTCTCATCTGTCGCACGGAGTACAGTGGGTCAACTTCAGCTAATGGTTGGCAATGTCTTTCGGGATTCCCGGCATATCTGAATGAAAGAAGGCAGATAAATCTGTGTGGTTAGTTAATAATTCGTGGTACTTACTTGGGTCGGAGAGACTGTGCCCGATGTAGGCTTTCTTTGAATGGTCGGTATCATCCAGTTGGACCGGGTCGAGGTCCTCGACCGTTGCTTTGCGGCCTCTACGATGTCTGGGTCTTTGATGGCTTCTACTGTCGGGTTGACTTTAGTCCGCGACATGGTTGATTGCTATACTTCCGCACTTGGTTAGGCTTTAAGCCTACTGTTGCAGACATAAGGCGAGCTAAGCAGATGAATACCATCCCACCACTCTGATCACCATCATTATCACCCATAGTCAACACTTATCCACCTCATCTACCACAACCAACCACCCCATCAACATTAACAACCACAGTCGGCACCGCCCATCATTATAACTTACCACCACCTTCCTCAATCACAAACCACCACCCGTTATTATTAACTATCACCACCCACCACCATCATCATCAATCATAATTGCCACCACTACCAATCACTACTAGCTACTAGTATGAACTACCATCATCTACCAAAACTACCACCAACCACCGCTTTTAGTCGGCATTCATCCGTTAGCCATCACCACCAACAACTATCAAATTTTAAAGAACTATCTATTTTATTGATAGAATATTAGATTTTTCACATAAATATAAATTTTATGCATTCAGTTGTTAAAAATCAAACAGTCTTAATTTTTAGTAATCAGATCTTAATACACATCTTAATATGTTCAGATATATATTCAGATTCAGACGTCTTAATCTTAAAAAAAATTGTTATGCCTTAGCATGTGTTTTTTTGTACCCATTAGGTTTTTTGAAGGTTCGAAGAATCGGAACCCTGTTAATAATTTATTTGTGTAAACATAATCAAACACCTCTTGAGGTTTTTTCGAAGGTTGATGTTATCGAAGCCTTTAGATTATTCAAGGGCTAAATTTATCAAGCCTTATATATTTTTCTTTTGCCGAGGGTAGCCTGATTTAACTGGGGGTTTTCAATGTATTTGAAGGCCGTTAATTTATGGTGGAAGTCAGACGTCTTTGAGACACATTATTTCGGCCGTAGTCTTTTATATGATTGAAGTCTTTAGTATAGTCGTAGCCTTTTATATAGCCGTAGCCTTTAATTTGGCCGTAGCCTTTGGGTGTGTCTCTTGGACTTGTTTACCAATAACCTTTCAAACTTGTTCAAAAAGTTAGTCCCCGGGTATATTGGCCTTGGCCTTTGTTTTGGGGGGATGCCGCTTTGAGGTCTTATGAGTCAGAGTTTTTGATGGCTCAGACGAGCTGATTGTCGGTGACAGTCCCCGGGTATCTTGGGGTTACATTCGTGCTTTGGCCATTGAGCCGTTTCCCACAGGATTATAAGTGTAGAGCTTGTATAATAGTAGACTTTTTTGATACACAAAGTGTTTTAGAGATAAACAGAATGCTTCTTCAAATAATTGATACATGCGTACATGTTTTGCCGTCGGGGCTCGACTATTCTATATGGACACGGTTCATTTGACCATTTGGCCCATTCCAAAATTTTCCTATCGAGGACCTCTTAGGCGTGAAGTATTTTCCTAAAAAATATGACCTCTGAGGGTGATGCCCCCCAGTATTTGAGGTTGATTGAAAAGAAGCCTTGGATACTATTGAGTTCTCCTTAGGTAGCATATAGTTGTTGCCTTATTAAACACCTTGTCGGTAAAACCCATTTGGGACAAAATCCGATCAAAAGGAAAAAGAGTGCAATGCATGCTTTAAAACCTAAGGCCTTCGTGCAAAACGAGTGTCTTCGCTAGCTTCGATCAAGAATCTGCAATGAGTTAGTTTTAAACTCAAATGGACAAAAAGGATAAAGCCATACCTTAGCAGTAGTATCGTTTGAGTAATGTTACATTCCAAATTGGTAGTTGTTCGTCTTCCATCGTGCCAAGTTTGTAAGATATTTTGTAGATAACTCTGAGGATTCGATACGGTCCTTCCCAATTCGGGACTAGTTTTCCTTTATTTGGGACTTGAGTATTAAGGATAACTTTCCGTAGAACTAAGTCCCCGATTTCGAAGCGTCGGAGATCGGTCCTTCTATTGTAGTATCTTTCGAACCTTTGCTTTTGTGCAGCCATCCGAACAAGTTCTACTTCTCATTTTTCATCTAGTAGCTCGAGGCTAGTATTCATGGCCTCGTAATTTGACTCCTCCGATATGTGTCGAAACCTGGTGATGGGTTCTCCGACTTCAACAAGAATGAGGGCCTCGGAGCCATACACCAAAGAGAACGGGGTAGCCTCTGTGCTGGACTTCGATGTTGTTTGATATGCCCAAAGGACCTCGGGTAGAACTTCTCTCCATTTCCCCTTTGCATCATCCAACCTTTTCTTTAGGTTTTGAATTATAGTTTTGTTCATTGACTTGGCCTGTCCATTTCCAATTGGCTGGTACGGTGTTGATAATATCCTCTTTATTTTATGTGCTTCGAGGAACTCCGTCACCTTGCTGCTAATGAATTATTTTCCATTGTCACACACAATCTCGGCAGGTATCCCGAATCGGCATATGATGTGGTCCCAGATGAAGTCAATAACTTCTTTTTCTCAGACCTTCTCAAATGCTTGTTCTTCTACCCACTTAGAAAAATAATCAGTCATAAATAAAATAAAATTAGCTTTACCTGGGGCCGTTGGTAGGGATCCGACTATGTCTATTCCCCATTTCATGAAAGGCCACGGGGATAGGACCAAATGGAGTTGTTCTCCAGGATAATGGATCATCGGTGCAAATCGTTGGCATTTATTGCATTTTTTGACGAATTCCTTAGTATCTTGCTCCATGCTATCCCAATAATAACTTGTTTTGATAATTCTGCGAACCAAAGATTCAACGTCAGAGTGATTTCCACAAGTACCTTCGTGGACCTCTTGTAGAACATAATCGGTATCCCAGCCTTAAACATACCACCAGTGACCCATCGAACGTCGTTCGGTACAATGTTCCATCTTCATCTAATGCAAACCTACCAACTTTGGTTCGTAGGGCTTCTTTGTGGTCCGATGGGAGTTTTCCATTCTTAAAATATTTGATATACTTGTTCCTCCAGTCCCACGTCAATCTTGTTGAATTTATTTTAGCGTGACCCTCTTCAACCACAGACCTCGATAACTGGACGACAGTCCCCGAGATGATGTCACCTTCTTCAACCGAGTATCCCAGGTTAGCGAGTGCATCGGCCTCGCTATTTTGTTCTTGAGGCACATGTTCCAAGGTCCATTTATTGAAGTGGTGGAAAGTTACCTGTATCTTATCTATCGATGCATCCTATCTTCTCGAACTTCGAAACTTTTGTTTACTTGGTTCACTACCAATAGCGAATCGCACTTAGCATCGATGACCTCTGCTCCCAAGCTTTTATCTAGTTCGAGACCTGTAATCATGGCCTCATATTCGGCCTCATTGTTAGTCAATCTAGAAGTTTTGATAGATTGTCTAATGATATCACCCGTGGGTGGCTTCAAGACAATGCCAAGCCCAGACCCCTTCACATTCGAGGCACCATCTGTGAAAAGGGTCCATACCCCCGATGATGTAGCCGAACTTAGAAGAAGTTCTTTCTCCACTTCGGGTATGAGGGTCGGCATAAAATCAGCCACAAAGTAAGCTAGCATCTAAGACTTGATGGTCGTTCGGGGTTGATATTCGATATCGTACCCGCTAAGTTTGACGGAGCATTTGGTCAATCAGCCCGATAGCTCGGGTTTATGCAAAGCATTTTGAAGGGGGTAAGTGGTTAATACATATATAGGATAACATTGAAAATATGGTTTTAGCTTTCTAGATGCGCTTATTAATGCAAGTGCTAATTTTTCTAAGTGAGGGTACCTAGTTTCAGCACCTCCTAGAATTCGACTTACGTAATAAATGAGCAATTGCGTACCTTGCTCTTCTCGAACTAGTACCCCACTTACCACTATCTCTGACACATCCAAATATAGGTAAAGTTTTTTGTCTACCTTCAGGGTATGAAACAAAGGAAGGCTCGATAAGTATTGTTTTAGTTCCTACATGGCTCGTTGGCATTCCGGGGTCGATGCAAAATATTTTTTCTTTTTGAGAAAGGAAAAGAAATAGTGACTTCGGTCTAACGACCTCGAGATGAACCGACCCAAATCAGCTATTCACCCTATTAGCCTTTGAATGGCCTTTACGCTATCCATGATCGTGATATCCTCGATGGCCTTGATCTTATCGGGGTTAATCTCGATACCCCGATTCGACACCATGAAGCCGAGGAACTTACCCGAGCCAACCCCAAAGTCACACTTCTCTGGGTTAAGCTTCATGTTATATTTGATCAAGATTTTGAACATTTTCTACAAATGAGTTAAATGGTCCTCTACGCGTAGGGACTTAACCAACATATCATCAATATAAACTTCCATTGTTTTACCTATTTATTCTTCGAATATTTTGTTGACTAGGCATTGGTATGTAGCTCTTGCATTTTTTAGCCCGAAGGGCATTACGTTGTTCAAGTCCTTATAATCTACACATATTCTAAGTTTGTTTCCTTTTTTAGGAACTACGACTACATTGGCTAATCATTCGAGGTACTTTACCTCCCAAATGGACCCTACTTTAAGAAGTTTGGTTACCTCGTCTTTTATGAAAGCATGTTTTACCTCAAACTGAGGACTACTTTTTTGCTTCTACGGTTTGAACCTGGGGTCGGTGCTTAGTCGATGTGTGGTGATTTCTGGTGGAATCCCTGTCATATCTAAATGGGACCAAGCAAAGCAATCCATATTATTAATAAGAAATTGAATGAATTTTTTCCTGAGTTCGGGGGTCAATCCCGTTCCCAGCTATACCTTTCTCTCAGGCAAGTATTCGATAAGTATGACCTACTCCAGTTCCTTGACAGTTGACTTGGTTGCATTGGACGCTTCGGGAACGACGAAGGTTCGAGGACTTAGGAAATCCTCATCTTCGTCTTTGATTACTTGTTGCTCCGACTCCATCGAGGCTGGGGGTTGTGATTGCTATTTAACCGCCTGCTTACCTTTGGTGCTCGATTTCTCCGAGGTCAAAGGCTCTAGTATCGGTACCACTTCCTCGATTGTAAAAATCTCTTTTGCAGTATGTTGCTCTCCGTAGACTGTTTTCACTCCTTTTTTGTTGGGAACTTCATCATCTGGTGAAGAGTTGAAGGTACTGCCCTCATATTGTGTATCCATGGTCTCCCGAGGAGTGCATTATACCTCATATCGCCTTCGATGACATGGAATTTATCGTCTTGTATGGTCCCGACAACATTTACTGGCAAGATAATCTCTCCCTTTGATGTTTCGCTTGCCATGTTGAAGCCATTTTGGACCCTGATGCAGGTACAATCTGATCTTGTAGTTCAAGTTGTTCCACAACCCTCGATTTGATTGTATTCGCTGAGCTACCTGGATCCACTAAAACACGTTTAACTTGAATTTTATTTAAAAAGATAGAATTTACCAGGGCGTCATTATGTGGCTGAGATATGCCTTCTAATTCTTCATCATAGAATGATAAGGTATCCTTGGGCACATAGCCCTAAGTCCGTTTTTCTCTGGTGATTGATACCTTGGTGCATTTGAACACGGGTCGTTGTGGGACATCGAATCCGCCGATGATCAAGTGGATTACATGTTGTGGTTCTTCTTGATCATTTTTCCTTGCATTTCTCTCCTTGAAGTTGTTTTTGGCTCGATCGTTGAGGAATTCTCGAAGGTGTCCCTCGTCGAATAACCGTGCCACTTCTTCCCTTAGTTGCCTGTAATCTTCCGTTCTATGACCATGTGTGCCATGATACTTGCACATCAAGTTCGAGTTCCTTTGAGAAGAATCGGTCTGTATAGGCCTGGGCCACTTGGTGTCTTTAATTCTTCCAATAGCTGACATATTCCTTGATGCATCTTCGCTGAAGTTGTACTCCGATAATTGAGGTGCCTTTGCAGGAACGGTATGCTTATCAAATCCGCTTTTACTCATGAGTCCCCGAGAACTTCGACCTTGATCGTATCTTCGATCGTTCTGTGGAGCGTTCTGACCTGAACCGTTGTTCTTTCGATCGACATACGGCTGAAACCATTCCCTGTTCGATCTCGATTCTCTGTTCGTATCCCTCGGGGGCTTACCTCAAACCTATTAGGATGAACTGAACCTGAGGGGGCTCCCAACTAGTTGTCCTCGACCCAGATTTTTGATTGATAATGGTCGTGCATATCTGACCACGTCATAGCTGGATACTCGATCAAGTTCTGATTTAATTGTCGAGACGCAATCGAGCTCCTTTCATTCAAATCCTGCATAAAATCTTGTATTGCCCAGTCATCCGATACCGATGGTAACTCCATTCCTTCCATCTAGAACTTGTACACGAACTCCCTCAACATCTCGTTGTTCCTTTGTTTTATCTTGAAGACGTCCGATTTTCTCATGGCCACCTTTGTGGCCCCGGTGTGTGCTTTTACGAAGGCATCTGCTAATATAGCAAACGAGTCAATAGAGTTAGGAGCTAAGTTGTGATACCAAATCATATCTCATTTCGACAATGTTTCTCCAAATTTTTTCAACAAGACTGATTTGATCTCATCGTCGTTCAAATCGTTCCCTTTGATCTCGCAAGTACATGAAGTAATATGCTCGTTGGGGTCAGTTGTTCCATTATATTTTGGTATATCGGGCATGTGAAACTTTTTAGGAATGGGCATTGGAGTCGCGCTATGAGGGAATGGTTTCTGTACGAACTTTTTGGCGTCTAAACCTTTCAAAACTGGAGGTGCCCCCGGTATTTGGTCTACATGGGAGTTATAAGTCTCCATCTTCTTATCATTGTCTTCAATTTTCTTTTCTGCGAACTCGATCCTCTTAGTGAGCTCCACGAGCATCTTCATAATCGTGGGTCAGTCCTCGAGTCATTTCCATTTGACCTTTCTGGTGCTGGCTCAACACGTCGATTATTTTCATGTTCAGCTACACTCGGAGTCTTATTTTGACTTTAAAGTTGAGAAATGGCGATCTATTGAGCTTGCATCATCTCGAATATCACTTGGAGGCTGATTCCCTCATCACCATTCCTTTTGTTCCTTGGCCCGCAGGTCGGGCTTCCCTGTGTACACTCCATCCGGGGTCTATGCCTAAATCCGTGTTTAGAGCAATATGTGAACTAACATCAACTGGTTCCATATTTGGCACTTCCCCGGGGTTTATTGGTGGTACTAGAAAATGGTAGATTTGTGACGGCCAAAACTACTTGAATTCGGTTCGAAATCATGTATTTCCGAATACTTTCCGACCAAAATTTGTCGGTCGGAAAAATGTTGGTCGGAAAATAATTTTTGACCGAATCTGTCGATGATTTCCGACCAAGGTGGTTGCAAATTTCAAAAAGGTCAGACAACCAAATAATTCATGTTTCCCACTAAAATGGCCGGAATTTACCGACTGAATTGGTTGTAATAATACAAGTAAAATTAATAATTAAAAATTAAATTTTATTAAATTTCCGACGGAATCTGTCGAAAACTATTAAATATCAATTTTTTTGTTGAATTTCCGACCGAATCAGTCAGAAATTAATAATTAAAAATCAAATTTTATTTAATTTCTGACGGAATCCGTCAAAATTTTTTGAATATTAATTTTTTCTTTTTTTACATTTTCAACCGAATTAGTCGGAAATATGAGAATTTATGGTTAAATTTGGGGAGCTATCCGACCGTTTTCGTCCGAATTTTGTATAAAACTGGGCAGAATTCTGCCCAATATTGAGCTACACCACCTGTCAAACTATCACAAACAAAAAAATACCAACCAACACTACATTAAAAACAATCTAAACCAACGATATATTAATACAATAATACGAACCAATAATACATTAACACAATCTAAATTAACAATACATTAACAAATTCTAAACCAACAATGCCAACCATTAACACAACTTAAACCAACAATACCAACCTTTAAACCTAATATTTTGGGCATAAAAACATCCAAATAGTAGCCCACATTCAAGTTTAAAAGCAATACATAAAGTTGTATCTCACAATCAAGTTTACCAATCAACCAAAACATCACAACTAAACTACTACACATCAGATTTAGCTTGTTCACCCTCATCATCAGATAATCATGCCCATGTTTACGCATGAATTTCTGCATCTTAACACATGTTCTGTATTGGGAGTCCAATTGTTGCTTCAATTCACGAATTTTGTTTCTCATATCTTCCATCTGTTCTTGATTTTGAGGAGAAGAAGAATAGGCTAAGAGTGGGTTTGGATGACCTATAGGTCGATGTAATCCTTGTCCGTAGACTCTGCCTTTGTTTGCTCCACCCGATGCCTCTATCCACAATGAAGCCATATTATCAGGTGTTGGTTGAGCTGAAGGACGCTGAGTTTGTTGCCATTCTTCTAACCTTTTATGATAATCTTCCTGAAATGAAAAACATAAATATTATGTAAACAAAATAATATTAATAAACCATAAATAATTATGAAGTTAGAATTTTAAATATGTGTCTGTCGCACGCGTCTCCACCCAGTATTCTCTTGTACCATCCTTCTTCTTTTTCTTATGCAACTCCTCGAAGACCTCAGCGTGACTCATATCTCGCCCTCTTCCATTTTCCTTTATAAGAAAAAGTATGAGTTAGACTTTACAAACGTAAAATTCTATATGTAAAACTAAGAAATTTTTTATAAATAATACCATTCTTAGTTTATGGGCCTCAAAAGTAATCGAACTTCCCACGTGCAACGAGCCACCTTTTTTAGAGGCACGGTTTGCCTTTGCTTGTTCACTCTTTGCCTTCCATTCTGGGTATTCCATTTCTCAAGAAGTTTATCCCAAACATCTTCTCTTAACCATTCTGGCATTTTACCGGGAATGGATGATGATGGCAATTTATCCCAAAGCCTCCAATATCCAACCTAGATATGCTGGGAATGGATGATGATGATGGACTGGAAGATGATGGAGCAACAAAAGACGAACCATCATGCTGACTACCATGAAAGCTCGGGGGTGCAGCAGCTGGTGAGCCAGTATGTTGACTACTATGAAAGCTCGGGGGTACAGCAGCTGGTGAGCCAGTATGCTGACTACTATGAAAGCCTCGGGGTGCAGCAGCTAGTGAGCCGGTATGTTGACTACAATAAAAGTCCGAGGGTGCAACAGCTGGTGAGCCACCATGCTGACTATCATGAAAGCCCGGTGAAGATAATAGTATAGAAGGTGTGGGTACAAAGTTAAAAACGATGTTACTTTGACTTCCTTTAGTAGACGTAGAATAATATTGAACTGAATTATTAGCTGGAGGGGGGATAATGAACATGATAGATGGCAATGAAGTCGACTGAGGAGGAAGAGGATGACTCATATTTGGCATAGTTGAGAAAGTTGGAACAGATTATTTTTTCTTGGCCAAATACATCGGCAGCCCCTTAAAGTTGTCCTCACTTTTCACTTTGACACTCCATCTTAAGTCTGTTCCATTTGAACACTCTAACCTCACCTCAAATGTATCATTTAGACACAATATGCTGACATGGCAAGGTAAGTGTTCCTCACATTTTTCAAGCGCGTGAAATCATCTGGAAAAATAAACTCCGCTAAAAAAATGCACAGCTTCTGCCGAAAAATATATAGCTTCTGACGGAAAATGTTTCAGTCATCTTCTTAGCCCAAATTTTATTTTTTCACACCATTACCACTGTATCCTCCTTTAGATTTGGGAACAACCACCTTTAAATCTGGCTACCGCCATAAACTTCTCATTTTTCTTCTAATTTTTAAGATCTGGCTGGTTGGTGCAATTTGGTTGTAAAAGTTGCAACAACGTAGCTGCCTACCTATCTTCTCAGTTTATTTTTCACCATAGGAGTGACCATGGGATGACACGAACTAGAACTGTGACAAGAGCCCCCTCATTTTCAATTGTTCGGCTAAACTTTATTTTTTCCAACGAAGTTTCATTTTCTCTCAAGAGAAACTTTATGACTTAGAATCTAACCTTAATCAAATTGGGCTAGAACCAAGCGGATCTGACCGAAAATAACAAGTTTTGGCGACCCTGACGCATTGGTGTCTTCTTCTCCTCTTTTTTTCTTTTTATTTTTGTCTACATGTTATAGATCTAATAACATATGGTGAAACTCCATAATTTTTTAATCCGATCGGAATTTATTTCTGGCGACTTTGTGATTTGTCCAGAGTTTTGTTATTTGGAAAACTTCATGCGGTTGTTCGTTGATTGTCATGATTGAGTCGCATTTGTTGGTTCATTTAGATTAGGTTTGATTTCACTACTCCATTTTGTTCTGCTCTATTTGTTTGCCAATGATTTTATTGGTTTTCTATCATTGCGTTCTGTTTATTTGTTGCTACAATTTAGAAGAAAAGTTGGCTGAAAAATAATTTTTCCGGTGAGGAGGGGTCATTATGGAAGATGATGATGGGTAGGGTTAAGTTAAATCCATGTGTCTTTATCTTATTCGTTACTCCAGCATGTAAATCACACACACCTTTTGTGTTTGGCTGTTTAAGAATTTTGTGTCTAAATGACATATTCGAGGTGTGATTTGAGAGTTCAAATGGAACGGACTTAAGATGGAGAGTAAAAGTGAAAAGTGAGGACAACTTTAAAGGGATGCCGATGTATTTGACCTTTTTTCTTCTTAGATTTTATTTTTTCCTTCCCCATAGATGCCATATCTGTAATATAATCATAATAAAACACAAAGCAAAAAATACAACAAGTGACAGTAAATATAAAATAATTAAACGACTAAATAAATAAATAAACAGCCTAACAAGTCCTAAAAATATAAAATAACTTTGCAACATAATAAATAATTAAAGGAATAACATAAAATGTTTAACATTTCATAAAAAAACATACAACAATTCTGTAAAATATTAAATGATTAAAGGAAGAACAACCTAAAAAAGAATAACAAGTTAATCTTTATCACTATCTTCATAGTAATCATCTAAGTCTTCATCATCGCTTGTTTCACTTTCATCTAGTAATTCTTCCTCATCACTTGTTTCATGTTCAACACCTCTATCTTCGTCCTCATTTGTAGCAAGGACACAAGGATTAAATTCTTCATGTATACCTTCATTATGCTGCAATTCATCTGCTAATTCATCATCCACTATTGATTCAACATTTGAAATGTCATTCTTCTACGCTACATCTAATGCATCTTCAATTACCACTCTATCCACGGGCTTTGTTTTCAAAACTACCCACCATGCAGACTTATTCTTGCTCAAAGGATAAGAGTATAATACGCTTGTTTCACCTTTTGTGCAATGATAAAGGGATCATAAAGTCTATATTGCCCCGTGTGTTTAATTTTAACTATGTTGTATTGAACATGCACCTTTGTACCTCTATTCGGTGTTGGATCATACCATTTACATCGAAAGAGTACCAACGTTTTCTTCGGCCAACTTACAGCATATTTCAATTCCAAAATCTCTTGAAGCACACCGTAATAATCAACATGTCCATCACCTTTCACCGACACCCCACTATTGTTGGTTTTCTTTTCATTAGATCATTCTTCTGTATGAAACTTGTACCCATTGACCACGTATTTAGACATCATTCTTACTCTAGGGTCAGGTCCCCAAGCTATATCACGTAAAAATGGGTAATTAATACCATTTGCTAGATGATGAACCTCTATATATATATATATATATATATATATATATATATATATATATATATATATATATATATATATATAATACAAATCATGTTAAATAATAAGTAATACTTACAAATTCTTTAAACCACTCTGAAAACTTGGGATAAACAACATCTTGCCTATATGTACCCACAAAGTAACTGCCATTATAATATTTATTAGTTAAATTAGTGGTATAATTTAATATAAAAGTCCGTAATATATATGAATATATACTTACCTATAATAAGGTTGTACCTCAGGGCAATTTAACAATACATGTGTTGTAGCTGACTTTAACTCCATCTCAGACAACCTTCGCTTTGGACTATTTTTTGGACCTCCTTTACCTGGTTGATTAAAAATGGAAAAGGGTGGTGCCAAAGGATCGATTTCGCCTCCATCGTCATGCTGATTCGGTCTATTTCTCAAACATGGCACATCATGTTCAAAATAGTACAAACAGAAATAACATGTTTCTTTAGCCACATATGCCTCACATATCGAACCTTCAATTCTTAATCTATTTTTTATGGTCTATTTACATTTGCCAATAATCCTGCATAGTATTATTTTTAGACGAACCAATATTTAAAGCAAATAAAAAAGGTAAATGATTAAATTTCATTACCTCTCGAAGGGATACATCCATCTACATTGAACTCGCCCTCCAAGTTGTGCCTCTTGTGCAATGTGAATTGGAAGATGTTCCATTACATCAAAAAAACCAAGAGGGAAAATTTTTGCCAGCTTGTTTAAACTTAAGATAATGTTACTCTCCATATAAATTAAGTTCTCCACCCTCAATGTGCTAGAACAAAAATCCTTGAAAAAATAACTTATCTCTGTAATTGATTTCCATATTTGATCAGGCAATGCATTGAATGAAATAGGCATCAACGCTTCCATAAAAATATGACAATCGTGGCTTTTCATTGACACCAACTTCCCTTCTTTCATGTCAACACACCTCGATAAATTTGATGCGTACCCATTAGGCATCCTCAAATTGTTAACCCAACTACAAATCTCTCTTTTCTCATCCAAGGTGAACGTGTAACTAGCTTTGGGCTTCTGAATCTTCTTGTTAAAGTATGTCAGATACAACTCACTTCGCGTACAATATTCCTTTAAGTCCATCCTGGCCTTCAAGTTATCTTTGGTCTTGTTAGTAACATCCATAATAGTGTTAAACAAGTTGTCAAAAAAATTGTTTTCGATATGCATGACGTCCAAATTATGCCGAAGAATATTGTGATTCCAATAAGGTAATTTCCAAAATATATTCCGTTTAGTCCAGTTGTGTGTGACACCATAACATAGTATCTTAGATGGTCGAGACTCTGTTACTTTAGGCATATCCCTTAATTTTTTTCAAATTTTTTTTGAACACAACCAGGTCGGTGGCTCCTCAAAATCAGTTTGGTTCTTCATAAATGCACTTGTATTTCGCCTAAATTCATGATTCATTGGCAAGAATCTACAGTGGTAGTCGAATCATGTATTTTTACCTCCATGTTTCAAAGTAAATGCTTTAGTATATTCCATACAACAAGGGCAAGCTAACTTTCCAGCAATCGACCACCCGAACAACATTCCATAAGCAGAAAAATCAATTATAGTCTACATTAAAGCAGCATGCAATCTGAAGTTTTGTTTGGTTGATATATCATATGTTTCCACACCTTGATGTCATAATAATTGTAACTCATTAATCAAAGGCTGCAAGTATACATCAATCAAATTTTTCGGATTGCGTGGACCTGGAACAATACAAGTTAGGAACATATATGGATTTGTCATACACAACTCAGACGAAAGATTATACGGAGTAACAAACACTGGCCAACATGAATATGGTGCAGCAAAGACAGCAAATGGAGTAAATCCATCTGTACATAATCCCAACCTAATGCTTCTTGGTTCACTAGCAAACTCGGGGAACACCCTATCAAAATGCTTCCACACTTCTCTATCTGACGGATGGTAAATTATACCAGGTGGCCTTCTATGTTCCTAGTGCCATCTCATATAAGGAGCAGAGCTCATTGATACATGCAACCTCTTTAACTTAGGCATAAGAGGTAAGTAATGCATCGCTTTAACTGAAACTTTCTTTTTTGTATTGGCATTTGTGACTTCCTTAAAACGAGGGTGATTACAAAATTTACAGTTCTCTAGAGATGCGTCATCCTTATAGAATAACATGCAACCTTTCTCACAACAATCAATTCTCTATGATGAAAGACCCAACTTAGAAACCAATTTTTTAGCAGTGTAGAAATCTTTTGGTAAGTCAATGTTACTCGGATTAAGTTCATTCATAAGCCCAATAATAGAATCCATGCCCGCTTGGGAAATAGAACTATCCGATTTAATACTTAGCAATCCAACCGCAACAGACAACTTGGAATGCACCAAGCCTTCATACAATGGATGACTAGCTTCTAGTAACTGTTCATAGAAACACTTAGCCTCATCATGTGATTCGAATTGAACCCCAGGAAACGTCCCAAAATCATCCCTCATCATTTCATTGTATCGAGAATTTTCAACATTATGCTCCGCAATGGGGCTACCTCATCATCTAAACTAGCATGATTCTCCCCGTGAGTAGTCCATATATAATAATTTTCTGCAAACCCTTTCTTGTAGAGATGGACTTTAACTTCTCCTGATTTCAATAACTTTATACATTTACATTTCACACAAGGACACCTAATCCTTCTGTCACAACCCAAAAATCCCTCCAAAGAACTCGTGATGGCACCTAGTCTCTAAATTAGGTAAGCCTAACATTAACTGAAATAACATTGATATTTATTAACTTTAAATTAAATTACTCTAAACAAATTATAATTTCCAAAACCCGGTAGTACAAGTCATAAGCTCTATAGAGTTTTTCGCTACCATTTCTAAACACAACCGTAAGGAAATAAGTACAGTAGTGAGAATATAAAATAAGAAGGTGACTCCGAAGCCTGCGAATGCTGCAACAGGTTTACCTTGAGACTTCACTGCAACAAATAGCTACTATCGACCAAATACCTGGATCTGTACACAAAAATGTACAGAAGTGTAGTATCAGTACAACCGACCCCATGTGCTGGTAAGTGCATACCCTAACCTCGGCGAAGTTGTGACGAGGCTAGGACCAGACTACCAAATAAACTTGTGCAAGATAACATACAAAATAATAGGAAGGAGATAACAATGATGGCAACAATGATCAACCAGTGATATAAATAACAGGCAACAAGAACAACATAATTATTTCTCAACAAATAATAAGTACAAGTGCAATCAATTAATGAAGTCCTTCAAATATAAATATTTTGCCTATAAATCCTTCAAATAATAATCTCTAAGATAATATGCTTTTCAATAAATATATTTCGAATATATTTCCTTCAAATAAATATCTTTTAAATAAGCATCTTTTGAATATAATTCTTTCGAGTAAAGGTCACCTTGTGACGCCTCATTTCATAATCATAATAATATAGGTCTCAGCCCACGTTCATATTTTACGGCATCTCGTGCCCATATTTATATTACAACCGCATGGACAACTCACGTGCCATTAAATAAAACTATAATATATTCCCCGGCACCTTGTGCCCACGTATTTCTGTCTCACATTTCACAATAATATTCTCATGTTAATCAGTTCATAGGTTCCATAACCCAATACAATTAAGAATATTCAAGGAGCCTCATTCACTTAACATAAAGTCGAGTACAGCTTCCAACCCAATTAGGAAATTAACAAGAAAAGATGGAGTTATTTTTTTTTAAATCATTTGATAAAGAAAATACCCTTTTCAATTAAAGTACAATATCGAATGAATCATTACCTTTAATACAAGAAATCAATAAGTCAAAACATAGTAGAAATTCCTTTTTAAGTAAAGTACAACCTCAAACGGTTTAAGAAAAGTTTAGTTAAGAAATCAATTGAGTTAAAAATGTAACAATTGTTGAAATTTGGAGTATTGAGCATATATAAAAAAAAAATAAGGCGAGGCATTGTAAATACTATGGATTCCAACACAAAGGATCACAACAGTAAAGGGATTTAAATAGTTAATACACTTAAATTGTTAATAGCAAATAAAAATGGGAGAGAGAAAACATGCTTTGGAGAATAAAAGGTAAAAAACAGAATATCAAGAGAATTATAAAGGAAATCAAATCCAACCACTAACAAGAATAAGGAAAACAAAGACAGATTTCACTTTGTTTTCACCTCTTGTTGCAGGTGTGCAACCCGATCCCATTTCCTATATCTCGTGGCAGGCGCGCCACCCGCTCCCATTTCATGTATCTCGTGTTAGGAGTACCACCCACTCCCATTTCATTATATCTCGTGGTAGGCGTACCACCCGCTCCCATTTTATTATATCTTGTGGTAGGCATACCACCCGCTCCCATTTCAATTATATTGTGGTAGGCGTACCACCCGCTTCCATTTCAATTATCTTGTGGTAGGTGTAGCACCCGCACCCATTTCAATTATCTTGTGGTAGGCGTACCGCCCGCTCCCATTTCAAACCAACAAAAATCACAAAGAATCCTGGCAAGGGAACAATAATATCAAAACAATAACATCCCGGTAAGGGAACAATAATATTCCGACAAGGGAACAATAATATTTCAATAATATCCCGGCAAGGGAATGTCAAAACAATAACATCCCGGCAAGGGAACAATAATATTTCAATAATATTCCGACAAGGGAACAATAATATTTCAATAATATCCCGGCAAGGGAACAATAATATTTCAATAATATCCCGGCAAGGGAACAATAATGTCAAAATAATAACATCCCGGCAAGGAAAAAATAATATTTCAATAATATTCCGACAACGGAACAATAATATTTCAATAATATCCCGGCAAGGGAACAATAATATTTTAATAATATTCCAACAAGGGAACAATAATATTTCAATAATATCTCGGCAAGAAAATAATAATATCAAAACAATGATAACATATGAAGCGCAATAAACCACAACGGAGTCATAACAATTATAATATAAGACTCACGGGCATGCTTGACACCAACGTATAGATACTCGTCACCATGCCTATTCGTTATACTCCAAAATTAACATGTAACAAATAAGACACAACTCCTAATCCCTCAAGCTAAGGTTAGACCAAACACTTACCTCGCTTTGCTATCAATTCAAAATTCCAACAAGCTTTTGCCTCGCAAATTCGTCCGAAGCTTCAAATCTAGTCAAAATATTTCAATATACTCAATATAAATCGTACGAATTAATTCCATATGAATTTACACATTTTCCAAATTAAATCTGAAATTTATCTCAAAATTGCTCGTGGAGCCCACGTCTCATAATCCGACAGAACTCATAAAATCCGACAACCCATTCCGATACGAGTTCAACCATAGAAAAATTATCGAATTCTGATATCAAATGGACCTTCAAATCCTAACTTTTCATTTTTGGAAAGTTTTACAAAAACTTCAATTTCTTTCATCCAAATCCGAAATAAACGATGAAAATAATCATGGATTTATGTAATATAAATACTTTCGGATATAGAACACTTACCCCAAATGTTTCCCTTGAAAAATCTGTTGAAAATTGCTTTTCCCGAGCTCTACAATCGTCACAATGAAAAAAAATGGCTAATTCCCGAGTATAAACTTTCACGACCCAAAATCTACTAAGGGTCGTGGTGGCGCCGGACACTGCTATCAGGCAAGCCAACCAAATTATTTAATCAAAATCTCGTTTTAATACTTTTGAAATCTATGATTTTCCTTCAAATTTAGCAATTTTAAAGAATATAGTCTCAAATCAAATTTAAATGATAAGCAGTTAATACAATACTTCAAACCCTCCCAGAACCCGGTGTCACGAGTGCATGAGCATCTACTAACAAGAAAATAAAATATAACATCCATCTGAAATACAGTGGACAGGAAAATAAATACAATATACCAAAAGGGACTACACTAGCTGTGTGTCGCCTCGTATAATGCAACTCTCATAGTTCTAGAATCATCCGCATTGCTACGCCCAGTAGGCTGCTAGAGATACATATACATGTGCAACAAAAATGCATAGAAGTGTAGTATGAGTATGTAAACAACGTGTACTCAATGAGTATCCCGCCTAATCTCGAAGAAGTAGAGATGAGATGGTCAACTTCGACACTTACTACGGGTCACTAGACAATATACTAACTATGTGAGGAAATCAGGGATTTATATGACAGTTCTACTTCACGAAGCCAGAAAACAGGTAAACACCTTCAACAAATAATCAAGGATTTTCAAGGTTTACTTTTTATTATCTTATCAATTTATATCAGGCTATGAAAGGCAATATCCACATTTAAAATTCTCAGAAAAATAATATATATCATGCGCAAATTATGCCGAGGTCAACAGCCCGCTCCAACAGAAATATAAATTGTGCACTACCTAGGGTCGAAAGGCCCGAACCATAGATGCATCTATTTAATCTGCAGAGGCGTTCGGCCCGTTCCATAAATAAACACATACCTTGCTCTTGAATCATGTATGCGACGTAGGTACACATAGAGATACATGCTCAATCAATCAATTAGGAACTTATTGGGGATATTTATCCAAATAAGACAATTTCTCTTTTTAACAATTCAGGAAAAATGATGTTTAATCTCCTTTTAAATTCATTTACTAATCCAAGGTAATTTAAGCAATTCAAGCTATCAATGGGTTCATAAAGAATCCAAGTATTACATGTTTTTGGGTCCTAACTACCTGGACAATAGCATAATAGTAGCTACGCACGGACTCTCGTCACCTCGTGTGTGTGTAGCCCCCACAAATAGGAGCACATAATCATTTATTACACCTATGGGGACGTTTCCCTCTTACAAGGTTAGAAAGGAGACTCACCTCGCTCCGAAGATCCAACCGGCATTCCACGCCCTTCCGAAGACTCTACTTGATGCACCACGCTCCAAAACTAGCCAACGGTTACGCAAATCCATTAATATATGCTCAATTATTCATTACAATCTAATTTATAGAAATTCCTAGCTCCGATCAAAAAGTTGACCAAAACGCCCTCGGGCCTACGTGCCCGGAATCCGAAGTTTTTGAAGATAAAGATTACCCATGACCTTAGGAACTCAAATATATAATTTTTACTAAATTCCACACTCCATATCATGGTCATATTCCAAGAATAATAATTTCTAGGTCTTTTTACCAAACATCAAATTTCTACTAATTTAAATGCTCAAATCCATACATAGTTGGTGTATTTAATTCAAAATAGGTGGGGATAACTTACCTTATCATTGATGATGAAAACCCTCTCTTGAAGCTCCCCAAAAATCGCCCAAGCCATGAAAAATATGAGAGAAATGGCCAAATCCCAATTTTTAAAACAACCATTCTGCCACAACAATTTTCGCACTTGCGGCCCATTGATCGCTTCTGCAGTTCCGCAGGTGCAGTCCAGATACCGCATAGGCGGTCCTCCCTAGGCCACCACAAACTTGCTTCTGCGACACTCCTCCCGCAGATGTGGTCCCGCTTCTGCAGAACTATGACCGCATCTGCAGTTCTCCCCACGATGCCCTTGCCCGCTTCTGCGACCAAATTCCGCAAATGCGGTCCCGCTTTTGCGAACCCTTGACCGCATCTGCGGCTCTCAAACCTTTGACCAAAAATCATTTCTGCGGCTCCTTTTCCGCTTCTGCGGTCACCCCTCCGCAGAAGCGAAAATACCTGCAACCAGATTCTTCAGCCCTTTTCCAAATGCCAAATTCCAAATTCGATCCGTTAACCATCGGGAATCCACCCGAGGCCTCCGGGATCCCAACGAAACATACCAACCAATCCCAAAACACATTACGAACTCACTCGAGGCCTCAAATCACATCAAACAACGGTAAAATCATAAATCGACCTCCAATCCAAACTTAATGAACTTCAAAATTTCAAACTTCTATTTCCGATGTTTAAACCTATCAAATCACGTCTGATTGACCTTAAATTTTGCACACAAGTCATATTTGACATTACAGACCTATTCCAGCTTTCGGAATCGGATTCCGACCCCAAAATCAAAAAGTCCACTTCCGGTCAAACTTCTCGAAAACCTCCAAATTTCTATCTTTTCCCAAATGGCTCCAAAATGACCTACGAGCCTCCGAATTCACTTCCGATCGCGCCCCCAACTCCAGAATCACCATACGGAGCTATTCACAGTCTCGGAATCCCAAACGGACATCGGTAACACTGAGATGCACTTCAAGCCAAAATTAAGAAATTTCTTCCAAAATGCTAACTTCCACGAAATACTCAAAACGCTCCCGGGTTATCCAAAACCCAATCCGGGCATACGTCTCATATGATGCCACAATGTGCCAATAGGCTACCAATTAGAATGCGATACAAAAAGGGAAATGAATCTGAAAACAAAACAAAAAATTTAATTACCCTGCTCGCAAAATCATACATGCGACACGGGCGCACAACTAATATGAGCTTCCTTCAGAAAATAGGAAACAAAACATAATAAACAGATATGGGGAACTGTACTGAATATCACGCTATTGCGGTGCGCAACCCGATCCAAATGACATAACCATGGCAGTGTGCCACCCAATCCAAATAACATACCCATGGCGACGTGCCAACCGATCCACACGTAGAACTCACATAAGGAGATATACATCGAGCTAAATTGCTCATTACAACAAGATATCGAATTTGGTCACAAGCACGCTAGGTGCATAATACCATCCCTGAGGGGACATATAGCGCTATAAGCTACAAAACTCAAGCACAACTGAGGTGCGATATACCATCTGAATCTCAACAGCCATTTTTCTCAATATACGTCATTTCCACGCGGATCCTCAACACAAAAACAATTTATCAAGCTGTCTCACAACTCACACGGCGCAACGTATGTCACGACCCAAAATCTACTAAGGGTCATGGTGGCATCGGACATCGCTGTCAGGCTAGCCAATTAGATTACCAATTAATTCCCTCTTTTAATACCTTTGAAAATCTAAGGTTTTTCCTTCTATTTCACATAAAATAAGATCATTTTCCTGAATTCAAACTTAAATAATACCAATTGGTACAAAGATTTACTGAAACCATCCCAGAAACCCGGTGTCACAAGTGCATGAGCAACTACTGATAAAGACATAAAATACAACACAACATCCGTCCGGAATACAATGGACAGAAAAGAAATACAGTTACTAGAAAATACTTTAAAGAGCTACGGGCCGCCTTGCATACTGCAACTCACCTAGTCCCCAAATCGTCCGTGTTGCTGCGCCCAGTAGGCCGCTAATGCATCAAGTACCTATGCAACAAAAATGCACAGAAGTGTAGTATGAGTACGTAATCAACGTGTACTCAGTGAGTGTCCCGCCTAATCCCGAAGGGGTAGAGACGAGATGGTCGACTTCACACACTCTAATGTTCTAACGGTTATTTCTTCTCAATATACATATCAACAGTGGATTTATTTTCTAACATGATTTTTATCCAAATAGAGAAA